>JBBPQZ010000694.1:0-12751 GCA_038092795.1 Boletus rubissimus | reverse complement strand
TGGACTCATCGTGCCCACGGTCCTTGGCCTCCAGCTGGTCAAATCGCCACAAAAATTCAGCCAAGAGAAACGACCTCATGGTTCTACTCATTGATCTGTATATGATATCCGCACCCGAGCTGCCATCGAACGCATCAGTCAGGAGTCAGCTTTGCGATAGGCGTCGCTCCATACGTCCCTGCAGTGGCTAATTCCGTTCAGGCATCGAGGGACCTGTGAAAGTAGTTCTACTCAGGCCCAAAACAAGCCGAATTGGATTGTACAAGAGGTGTCACATACTCTGCGTATTCGCAAGACATCCGGGATATCGAGGTAGTGAAATTGTACCGTGCAAAGTTGCTAGCGGAAGCTGGTTGAAAGTGAGTGCTGTGGAATTTGACAGACCGTGCCAGACTTGGCTGTATATACGACGGATTTTCTACGGGCTTCATCCGGGACTTGGAGATCACCAGGGAACGAGTAGGTCGCCCGGCGTAGTAAAGGGCGAGTCGAGCAAAGAGGCTGAAAGTCTGTTTGTGAATCGTGCTTTGTTGTGTCGTTTGGTGGCTCGTGTTTTCCACGAAGATGCATGTAGTACCCGTGTGCTGTAGGAGTGTCAGGAAATCATACAGACCATTCGGGGTCAGGGTTGGAGCTGCATTCGTGTCAAGACACCGACTCGGAACGGACGATAGACAGTACATACTGTGCGACGACTATTATTCGGTGTTTCACCTTTACGTCTGGTAGTTCCCAAGGCGCGTGAAGACCGAAACAAATACTTGGTCTCGTTGAACGACCAGGATCATGTATCCGCAATGTCACGACATGGGAAATGTAAAAATGAGGATTGGACCATTAGAGTGAAAATAACGTCAACTACATACAACATACACGCATCACACAAACATCTGCAACGGGTGACGATCATACACATTTTGACCCTCGCTCAGCTCGGTAAGATCAGGATAGAACGGTACCATCGCGTCTGCAGCGCCGAGATATAGCGAGTTGTAGACACGCCAGTATACCTAAAGACATGAGGAAGCGGTGAGCGATGACGTTGGGAGTACACGACCGAGGGAGACGTACCTCGCGAACTTTACGTGCGGGATGGAACAGGCCCTGGAGTGTATAGCTGAGAAGAACGCCTGGGCCCAGCGTTACGCGCATGGCCTCAATGGCTTCCATGACTGCACCGATGACGTGTGGAGAGGTTTCGAAACAGTTGGGCCATACGAGGTTCATTAAGTGGAGCATCGAGTCTTCGCAGCCGAGACCCGCTACGCCAAGAGCCAAATGCTTTACGATGACACTTGCTGTTTGGCGGTGGACGAGGTCACGGTCTGTGAGCGCGTCTTCGAGCATGGTAACCACCGAATCGACGTAGTAGGCAGATTGGGGGCCAACGTATTCGAATACGAAGGTCAGTGCTTTGAGACAGCCGGTCCGTACGTTGAGTTCCGCGGTACGATACTCGTTAAGGATTGCAGGAATACACGTGAAAGCTAAAAAAACAGTATCAGCGTATGGAGACCTTCAACAAGGTGAACTACTCACGTCCACAAGTCTCAGCTACGATGGCGATCGCGACGGTACTGCATACGCGGCTTTGACGTTCTTGCACACGCAGGTTGGTGAGGAGAACCGAAAGGACATCTTGAGGACCCAGACTCTTCGCAATGTAACCGAATGAATTGACAGCGGCTCGTCGAATGCCCTTCTTGTGTGCCTTCAAGAGGTCCAAGAGCTCGAAGCAAATACGCATCCACTCTCGCGCTGGGACGAATTCAGCTCCACGATCAGCTAAAAACACACATCAATGTTGTGAGATATCAACGAGACGGACGAGACTTACCAATACGACCAATCAAGTTGATTGATGCTTCTTGCACCTTTTCGTGTCGGTTACGGAGAATTGGCGTCATGCGGGGTACTGTACAAGATGAGATCAGTAACGGAATATCAAATGGTGCATGTGAACACTTACAGAGATCTTTGACCGGCGGGTTCATCTGGGTCATACCAACCACATTAGCGATCGCACCCTCAGCAGCAATAATACTACCGAGCGTGTCTGGGTATTCTTCACCCAGCTGCTCAAACAAGACAAGGCCGAGCTTGCTCAGGAGCTGGTCTTCACCGCATTGCTTGATGACTACCGCGAGTCGTGTGGTCAGATCGGCTGCCTGCTGACGGACTTTAGCGCTCTTGTTGTTAAGACGCCAGAGGATCGTGGAGACAATCTGGGTGAGGTATGGCTTGACACGAATGCCGAGAGCGTTGACGACGGTACCGAAACCGTCCAGCATGACTTGGTCTTCCGTAGTCTGCTCCTGGAAGGAATAGATGATACCGTCTACGAGGCGAACCTCGAGACGTTCGTCAATATCTGAGGCCCCGAGGGTGGCGACGACCTTGGTGATAGTCTCCATAACCATCTTCCGGTAAGGCTCCGCCTCGTCCTTCAGCTCGTTCACTATCCTACCTACAATCTCCGAAACGCCTGCTTTTTGCGCGAGTTCCACAGTGGTCTCCACGACTTGGCGATAATTGCGTCTATCCAAAGCCATACGACGAACCCAGAACGACTTGAAAAAGTCGGGGAGGATATCTTGTTTAATGTACTGCGCTGTGACACCCTCCGTAGCAGCGCATTGCTTGACCACTTTGAGCACGATCTTCTTCATCTCTTCGTCGGACGTCTGAAATTCGCGGATGAGGATGACAGTGACTTCCTTGGTATAGTAAGAGGCATATTCGGGGTCCATGAGGGGAATAATGAAGCCGATCGCCTTCAAGAAGGCGGCGAGACCCTTGCCACGGTGGAGACGGATACCGAGCCAAAGAGGTTTGAGCACCTCGTCGAACGACTCGATACCGTAAGGCGCTGCAGCTTCGGCCAGGGCAGCGAGACCGAGGGCCGTCATGGTCCGGACTTTCTGCTGTTCATCTGTGAGTCCGTGGGCAATACAGCCCACGAGGTTTCGCAGGTGGGGAAGTACGGCACAACCCATCATAATGGCGATCTGTTGAACGATTCGAATACCGGTGTGACGCGCCTGCCACGACTTTTTGCTACGGCAGACGGCCTTAAGGAAGGGGAGTAGGGAAGGGATACCAAGGGCAGATGCGACGACGGAGAATGCGCGGGCAGTCGTATTGCGAACGTATTCATCAGCATGATCAATATCAGGACGCATCGTGGAGATCATGTGGGCAAGACCAGCCGCCTTCGAGAGGTTGGATATGATTTCACGCCCTTCGACACGAGCATAGTAATCCTCGTCAATAAGTAGGGGTTCGATAACGACGAGGATCTTGTGCACGTAAGGGCGGACAAGGTCGTCAAGTTTGTACAAGACACGGTCGATAACCTTGACCAACAGATGTCGTTCTTGATCTTCCAGTGTGCGTTCCATGAGGAGCGGGAGGATCTTATCAAAGAGGGGGCCGGCACCAAACTCGCGAGCTTTGTCTGTGATCTGACGGAGGGCGGTCTTTCGGACAGGTGGAGTGCCGTTCTTGATTTTCAGGAGAAGGCGCATTATCTTCCGTTCTTTCATTTCATCTACCGAAAGCTCAGTCTCGTCCTCCTCTTTCAGAATTTTTGCGAAATACTGAGCATCCTCCGGCTTGAAGAAAGCAAGGTTACCAACTCCTGGAATCTCTGTAGGTAGCTCGGGTGCGAGACCCGCAGCCGCCGCAATGGCAGCAGCGTCAGACGACTCTTGTATGTGGAAGCCGCCAACTTCAGTAACAGGCGTCGCCAACAAATTGCGGGGAGCAACCATCGGCGCATAGCCTGGCGGAGGAGTAACAATGACGTACCCTGTGGCCGGCAGAATCGCGTCCAATTCTTCATCCGTGAGGTAGCGGTTATGCTTGTCCTCGTGCATGATACCTGGCGCATTCATGATAATCTGGGTCATAGGCGCATCAGGGACGACAGCAGCCTGGTCCCAGCGCGAGCGTTTAGGAGTTTCGGCGACGAATGCAGCATTCTCCGTGGGCGGTGCATCCCAGCGTGACCGCCGTTTCTTTGGCGCAGACGGCTCTTCTTTCGATACCTCCATCTTGTTAGGATCCACGTTCTCATCTGTGGGCTCCGGTATGTCCCATCTCCGTTTGCGCTTTGCTCCCGCTGCTTCCCGGTCCCGTTCCCTAGCTTCGGCGAGTTCTTTGGCAGCAGCGAGCTCCATAGCGACGTCTTGAAGCTCAGAAGCCGGAGGCGTCTTGTCCAAGTCCATTTTCATCTTTCCCTCCTCCCTCTCTCGCCTCTCCTTCTCCTCGATCGCCCTCCGCACACGTACCTCCTCCTGCTCCAAACGAGCCAACCTCATCGCATCCTTGTACCCTCCCTCGACCTCCGTGCCTTCCTCGACATGTCTGAATGCATCTGCACTTTCCTGTGCGACTCGGTTGAAGCGACGGTTGTGATAATCCGATTGCCTCGACGCAATTTGACGTTTCGAGGCTGTTTCGGCAAAGGGGTCGATATTTTCCTCTTCTGCAAGGTCCGCGAATTCTTGAAGAATCTCCTTTGGCGCGGTGAAGGAATCGACAAGTCTTGGGGAACCAGACATGACAGACGGTGATGGTGGTGGTTGTGGAGAGCCGACGGAAACGACCAGCAAGAATAGTGTAAGCTGAGTCTGAATAATTCGGTGACCAAATATATACAAATAATCCCTACCACTTCGAACATCGAGGACACTATTCATTCCACAAATTCCTTGGCAACAAGTAACCCACCCACAATGTTAACCCGACCATGGCCACCATCACCCAATACGCAAAGTAACCACCCATGACATGTTCTTCGATACTGAGCGAAAAGGCAGAGTTAACGGTTGCAGGACCGACAGCACGCATGACAGAGACGATCATCTGCGCAATGCCATTCGTTGCGCCAATCGACGCCGTGTTCGGCGCAGCAGCACTTATATACATGAATGTGATCCCTGGTTCAACGTGGATCATCAGATTGGCTATTTCGTTACTACGGGCTGGCTCACCGAAAGTAAAACCCGCGAATATAGACAAGGTGATTTGGAGTCCCACAAGGAACCAAACGAAAGAACTCGGACCATGTACCCGTGCCGCAGCGTTAATCACAGGGAACAGTGCTATCATAGGGAGGCACAAAGAAACAGTTGCCAAGAACATGGTTTTGGCGCCGAGCCTGTCGTACAAGGGAGCGAAGAACATCCATTGAATGATGCCGCCCGATATCCCAGCAAGTGACAAGATGATCCCTATTGCGGGTGGGTCCAGATTGAGACCACCCATTTCTATGGGCATCGCGTAGAAGACTGGAATCACTGCACGAAAGGCGATGTCGACAAGGGAAAACGTAGCATAGCTCCCAGCTGCGATTAGAACTGGACGAGTGAGAAGGGCACGGAAGGGTAGCTGCTCATCAAATGTTTCTGGTGCCGGAAAGTCGTGTAGGACTCCATGGACCTGTGGACCGGGTTTTGGTTTATCGACCTTGGTCGTTCTACCGAAAAGGTATTGCCTGAGTGTCATCTGAGACTTCGTGGTCTACATGAAAGTAGTAAGTACCATTAACCCTGACCCAGATCATTGACGGACCTCTATCAAAAACATAAAGGCAATGAGCCATGAAAGTGCCGAGACAGTCGCCGAGACCGAACAGGGCAGGAAGTAAGGGTATTTCTCGAGGAATGCAGAATTACCAAAGATTCCTGGGAATCTCTCCGCGGGCCTAGCCAGAGAACCGCCGATGAGTGGCCTTAGTGTTCATTTAGCACAACAGCATAGAAACGCAGCGGATGGCAAAAACAAACCCGACTGCCATACCAAAGGACCAAGTAAGTGGCAAAATACCATATGCCTGGGCGATATTGGTCGAATCCGTGATCTCCATCGTCATGCTCTTCATTACGCCAATGTTCCCATTCAGAGCGCCATTAAGACACCGACTTTGAGCATCTCATCAGCATTTCCAGGAAGCAAGGTATTCCAGGCTCGTTCCTACCTGACGACGAGACTCCAAAACGTGTTGGATAACCCGAAGCACCACATCGACACCGATAGTCCAAAGAGTCCCGTCAGTAGTACGGGTTTGCGACCGATTTGGTCTGACATACGACTCCAGTGAAATATTGTGCATGCTTCGGTTAAAAAGAATAACGAATGCTAGCATCCGCAATTTGAGAACTCGAGGAAAGAAGGTTGATAGGATGCTACGAACCATGAGTCCAACATAGTACCCAACACGAGAGTCATTGCCATCAGTAATACCGATGTCCCTTATCAGCTGCACGAGAAACAGACACACGACTCTAGCATGTGTAAGGAAAGTACATTGTCGAACTCATACCTGGGGAAGGAACGGTGCTATGACCTGCGAAGTTATTGGTTCTGAGATCTGAAGCAACAATAATATAGAAAATTGACGCCAAGGGAGGGGCGTCTTCCGCTTTTTTGAATTGGTTTCCCGAGCATTTTGAGATTGGTCCCTTAGAAGTGGCGTCTCTTCATCTGCTCTCTGAGACATGGTAGTCGGCGTCCAGACAAGTTAGAATGAGAATGCTGTTGAGATGCGAGTCAGATTATCATTATCTAAGAAGACTCATAGCAAAATATTATCACCCCGTACGAGCCGCTTTGAGATGTTCTAGTAGGAGTTTTGACCAAAGGATCGTCCCAGGAAATAATATATGACTCGGTGGGAGATCGATAACAAAACCGGGTGGGAAATTGCTGATCACTCGAGTGTGCCTAGATCCATAGCTCAGATCATCTGTATCGAAGTCGTTGTGTGAATACCAACAACTACGGTCTCCATCTGGGGCAAGTGCCGCAAGGGTCGAGGGCGTAGGAGCGGCCCAAGTATCTAGAGATGGCTGCGCCGTAAACCTGTCAATGGGCACAGGTTTTGTTAGTCCGCGGAAATGTTTCAGAAGGAAGGTAACATACATGATGCATGATGCAGTAAGACGCTGTATGACATTTCTGCTTGACGACACTATCATTGACAGTCTCAGGTGTGATTGGAGGACAGGTTGGCAAAGAAAGGGAATTAGGGTCCTTCCAAAAAAGAAACGGGCGTAGCCCATCCCAAAGTTCGCTTCAGAAACCTGATGCTGACCCGATCATTCAAGAATGCAAAATTCTGAAGAATGATCCTCAAGTACTCGGTATTATGCTCCGCATGTATGGTTGATGCGTCGAGTCTGTTTCTTTTTTGGACAAGTGATCATATTATGTACTAACAAGTTGGCAACTGACAAGTCGAGTTCTGCATAAACACTATAGCGGTGCGTCGAGTCTTTCAATTTGGAGGACAGACTAACTCTCAGTCCTCAGCATCACCGACATCGATCACGAATACTTGTTTCTCGATACCATTGACTTCTTATAGATCAAAACACATGCATGATACATAACTACCCGCGGGTAGTACAGTTTATCCGTCACGGGTATGGTGTTGCTTGGCCGATGTTACCCGTGCTGTACCAATTCGGGGGTTGTATACATATTGCAAGCCTTCAACCTCACTGTTTTCACCTGTCTCTCCTGATTCCCAACGCACTTTACAAGATGAAGTCGTTTCGTACCCTCGCAGCACTCGCATTCGCCGGGATGGTTATGTCCCAAGCTACTGTGACGCCACAGTCTTTCGCGGCGTCCACCTTTGATGTAGTGATAGTTGGAGGCGGAACGGCAGGTCTTGTGCTCGCGAACAGACTGTCGGCCCAACAGCTCCGTGTCGGCGTCATCGATGCAGGATCATACGACGAATCTGGTGATCCTGTAATTGATATGCCGTATGGCGCCAGCATCTACCTCCAGAATCCAAATGCTACTTTATATGGCAACCCCAAGTACGACTGGGGGTTTGTGAGTGTCCCTCAACCGACATTAAGTGGTCGTGCCATCCATTACCCGCGGTTCGTTCGGGTTCACTCCACTCTGAATTTGCCCTTTGATGGCGTTCCGCAGTGGAAAAGTCCTGGGTGGCTCTTCTGCCATCAATGGTCTTGCGTGGCAACGTGGGCATAGTGCGGACTACGAAGCGTGGTCTACAGTGTTTGGAAACGAAGGTTGGGATTTCGGTTCACTCCTCCCCTATTTCGAGCGCGTGGCAAACTGGACTTCTCCCAGTCACAGCGCACAGTACATTCCTGGAACGACGTCTGCCGACTTTGAATCCTTGGCTTCTATGCAAGGGTATCGAGGACAGATTCAAGCTCGTTATAATACTTACCTCGTCCCCCTCGACACTCTTTTTGGTGAAACTAGCGCAAGGCTGGGTTACCCGCTCAATCATAACCCTGACGATGGGGACACTGCGTTCATTCCTCTTGCTGGGGTGGCCAACTCCGTCGACATCTCCACTGGAAAGCGCAGTTACGCTGCTCCAGGATATTACAACTCGACGGTAATGGCGAGAGAAAACTTGTCCGTGTTGATGGGAGCTTTTGTCAGTCGAATCATTTGGGATAACTCGACTCTTGGAAGCGGAGATATCACAGCCACAGGGGTAGAGTACATCGTCAGCGGCATGACCTATGTCGTGAATACGACACGGGAAGTCATTCTTTCTGCAGGTGCGTGCCAGGTTAATGGTCGAGACCATACGGGCTGAGTGGGAATCCTTTATTAGGGAGCTTAAAAACACCCCAGGTTCTTGAGCTTTCCGGTGTTGGAAATGCGACGATTTTGCAAAATGCAGGCATACCTGTCGTACTGGACTTCCCCCAGGTTGGCGAGAATCTGCAAGATCAGCCATTGATCGTGACAGACTACACCGCCAACGAAGGTGTATTGACGCTCGGTAAGGAACCCGCTCGATGCAGTGATTCTCTGTTCGACATTGGGGTACAGACTGGCTCACGTGGAACCAAACTTACTTTAACGAGCAGAAGGAACTCTAGTTAGTTCCCCTGCGCATTATTCATCCGTGCACTGTCAACTGAGGTGGGTTCAGTGATACCGCCCATACCGGCGCGTTCTCGTGGACCACGAATATCGATGGCTCCTGGCCGCTTCAGAGCATCATGTCTACGGCTAACTACATAACACTGCGCACCAACCTAAACAGTGTCCTCGACAACATGATTTTGACGCCACTGCAGGCCGCCCAATACAATCATACCTTACAAATGGCAGACTCCGGAGTTCCGTTCGCCATGCTTACCTACCTGTCGCATGGTGGTGTGGCGAGCGTTCCGCAGCCAAATGTAGGCTATGGAACCATGGGAATCTGGAACCTAGTCCGTCCTAGCCAGTCTGTGGGTGGGACAGATAACTAACCCCTCTATCTAGTACGAGTTTTCACGTGGATCCGTTGTAAGGTCCCCTCAAGATCGAGCTGATACACCTACTTAACTCTGCGTTGCCAGCATATCAATTCTCCGAACCCGCAAGCTTCCCCTGTAATTGACCCCAAATACGTGTCATTCGAGTGGGGTAGGATCCTGTCACAAATCACCTTTGAATCATATAGAAGCTGAAGTTGAGCTAGATCTCGATGTTCTGACTGCTGCAACCCAGTTTTCCGATGATATGGCCTCTTCGGAGCCTTTCGGTAGTCAGATCCAGTCGAGGAATACACCAAACTCTACGGTTCGGACAGATGGCCAGTGGTCGCAGTTCGTGCTCGAAACGGTTCAGGTCCGTACTAGTCCCGTTTCCTGCGGTAACTTGGTTCTTACAATCCCTGTATCCTTCCATCGGGCACACAGACAGTCAACCACCCAATAGGTACATACCTTGTTAAGAAAGTGACTGGTATGCTGACGGTATCCCAGGCACAACGCCAATGGCAGCACAGAACTTAGGAGGTCAGAGTATTGACTCTCGTTTGTTAACGATGCCACCCAACGTTTCACGATCCGATCAGGTGTCGTCGATTCCCGGCTCCGTGTATACGGACTGGCGAACGTACGCGTCGTGGATGCTGGCGTCATCCCTCTTTCCATCGGCGCGGCCCCTCAACAGACCGTATACACTATTGCAGAAAAGGTATGTGTTTCGAAACATACATACGACGCCAGTGCACAGCTTATTTTGTTTCCTTTCAGGCATCGGATTTGATCCTGGAGGATCTCCTGCAGATCTGATGTGGAGGCCCGGAAGCGCGTGTCGGTGTGGGGGCGCGCGACGAAGGGTTTTCATTTCATTACCTTCCTTTTCAGTATAGGCTCCCACCTGGCTCGGGGGTCTGATACGGATAGTCGTTGTTTTCCGTCTGGATTCCTCCACTACTCCAGTTATTTATCTGTCGATTATCGGGTTATTGATTGTACTCGGGGAAACCACAATCCCAAATCGACATATATAAGAACGCACTTGGACAAAGCCCAACCCCGAATTCGGATTAGGGTTATCTGTCACGTCTTTCAAGTTTCAACGTCCACTGCTGGCGAGCATGGGATCATGGAAGATGGAGCGTCTCGTCAACCTTCCTACTGATAGTTCCCCAGTCACAGACGCCGATGAAGAGGTAGATACCCTTCAAGCCTTTCTCCTACTCCGTCACACCGAACGTTGACATGACCCAATTGCAAGATCTTCCTGCTCTACTCGGCACTCAACCAGACGAAAACGAACCTTGTTGGCCCGGATGGGTATCATGGACTAGGCCACATCGATTCACGGAAAGATACACTGACTATTCAGTTTGAGCTTCGACTACCTTCGGCTCCCAGTCTGCCACAGCACACGAAGAGACCGAGACATCCGCGAAAGAAAGCCCCAGAGGACAGCTTGACACGGGTGGTCGAGATTGAGATCGCACAGGATCCAACCGCACTGCGCAGTAGAAACGGGGATACGGGCAGCGTGGTTTGGCGAGCAAGGTGAGGCTTGCGATACTCTCAGTCAACGTACCTGCGCTAATCTCGCAAAAAAATAGCACGGAACTAGCGAAGGCTGTCCTGCAGCAACACTTCTTCCCTCCAGAATTACCCATCTTCAATCAAGACCGGTTGGCAGAATCCCACTGCCTCGAACTAGGGTTAGTATGAACGTCCCTAAGGGTAGTTTTCCCTACAATTAAAGGTGTTTCCCGTATCAAGCGCCGGCACGGGACTTCTCGGTCTTGTGCTGGCACCCCTACTCCGCACTTATACTATGACCGACATCAGACCCCTCCTGTCGCTCATTCGAAAGAACATTTCGCTGAACTCGCCCGGATGGCATGATGGGCCCCCTGGCGATTCAAAGTCTAACGTCACGATCGAGGAATTGGATTGGCTCGCTCTTACTTCTCTTCCGTCCGGCACAGCGCGGGCACGTTATTGTCCCGTACCAAAGGTCACCTCAGTCTTGGAACTCGAATCCACCGACCATGGTGCATGGGATGTAGTTTTTGCGGTTGACTGCATATATAATCCCTCGCTCCTTCTCGCCCTCGTTAATACCATAGACGCAGTCTCGACTGCGGGACGAACATGGGTTTTCGTGGTGGCAGAGCTGAGACAGGAGGACGTTCTGAGGGAGTTCTTGGATCTGTGGCTGAAATGGACTACTGGTGGGAAGTGGGAGATCACGCGAGTCGAAGGCTTGTTGGACGTGCACTTTGTCGTCTGGGCTGGGCAAAAACGTCTAGAGTAGCCGTGACTGTGATGCGGCCTGCGGATATTGTGTAGCCCGACTCGTGGCAGTGAGATCAGGCAGTCGCAGATCTGTATACCAAATAGGTATTCTAGTATCGTTTCCAAATTCGACCAGGCTTTAGACCACCACCGTGTCCTACTCACTCAACTAGACCAAGTTATGCATGGGCTCGGCATTTCAAACAAGCCACCTAAACGAGTGCCGAGGTGACCGTTACGAAACGGGCCATTGAATGGTCATATACATACCCGGCGGAACGCCGATTTCAACGAACTTTGTCTTGGAAGTTGATCTTGGAGCCCATTCCGGGATTATATCAACTTCCGTCATTCAGTCACTCTCCACAGTCGTTATTTTATACTTGGTCTCACATGATTAGCAACCCCTTAAAGCCCCTACCTGACTTTCAATAAAACAACGCAGAGTGCTCCTTTCGACTATTCTGTCCCTCGACTGCACAGCATACACAATGTTTTCCTCGACATTGCTCGTCCTTGCAAGTTTACTATGCTCTCTCCAGATCGCTTCTGCACTTCCTGATCCGTCACCAACTTCTGGCCAGTCCATTCCGCTGGCCAGGAGACAGTCGGCCGTGCGCACTATCGAAGACTGGGGCGTTTGGGCCAAGAACGAACGTGAATCACTCAAAGTCAAGTATGGTGGCTCTACGCCCTCGAAAAGGAGCGAAGGCACGAATTTGTAGGGTCTACCCTCCGTTTGTTGAATCACTCTGACAACCCGTTCCGCAGGATGACCAACCAGAATTCTGACGCAAGGTAGCAGGCTGGACCTGGTTCGTTCCCGTTGCTAACGTTTTCTGGACAGTTACTTTGGCTCCCTTGCCATCGGAACCCCAGCCACTTCGTTCTATGTCATCCTCGACACCGGTTCATCGTCAGTCGGTTTTACCCCTATTCATGTCGTCGTCTCACATTCCCTCTCACACAGAGATCTATGGGTGGCAGACATCAATTGTGATCTAGGTTGCTCCCGCGAGTCGACCTACAATTCCGCGTCATCGTCGACGTTCCAGAACCTCTCACAACCTTTTTCGGTCACCTACGGAAGTGGCCAAGTTGCCGGCGACCTGGTTCTGGATGTTGTCCAGATGGCCGGATTTTCGGTCAAGAACCAGGTTTTTGGTGCCGTCACGCAGGCTTCGCAGGGTATATTATCG
>JBBPQZ010000693.1:0-12757 GCA_038092795.1 Boletus rubissimus | reverse complement strand
ACTACAAGTTTTATCACTATATGAGAATGGATGGGAAAGATAAGTTAATATCTCCCCAGAAAATGGTGGGAAAATTAAGAAAATCTAGGAAAAGGTAGTTCATATTATAGATTATCCATCCCTAAAGTTTTGTGGAATTCTGACCATGAGAAGTGTATGAATTTTGACTCCTTGGATCCTTCTATCATAGCCATGCATCAATTCAACTTGATGCAGGTCACCAGGCAAGGTAGCCAACGCCTTGTTGAAGCACGCACATCAATCAGGCCCAGTGAGAAAGTGTAATATGGGGAAGCATGTGGGGCTATGTCGATGCAGTCCATAGCTTTTCATGTATGTGCATATCAAATGCGCCCTATCATAGATTTTGATTGTACAGTATGTCATTGTATATACAAATGCTTGGAAATATGCCAATAGTGTTCATAGGTTCTCATATGATCCCATTCAGGTTGAAATGCTCGCATGCACAGTATGCCATTCTAGCACTAGCTATGAGGCAACAAACTGGTTGATATATGTTAATCTATGTGAACCTGCCCACTGCCTACCTCCCCCTCTCTGCTCTGCTTCTCTCCCTCTCTGCTCTGCTCTTTGTGTTATTGCACTAAGCTGTGTGCATTGGTAGAGCAGTGACCTTCCCAACTACTTCTACTGTCCTATTCATTCAAAGGCCATCTGAAACCTGTAGATAGTACTATGTGTCAGATTAGAATATGAGAGTTAATTAATGTGATATGCACACCAGCTTAGCAGCCTTGTCCTTGTATCTCTGCAAGAAACAGAATTTGTCTTCAATGTATATGCTAGCACCAAAGTATACATACCACCTTCAGTTCTGTAGAAATGGAGTCATAGTAGGTTGCAAATTCTTCTTGTGTTCCTCCAAATGATACTTGTTTCAGCCATTGATGTGCATAAAGATTCCTATAACATCAATGTAAGTGATTCAAAGGCAAGAAGGAAAGGATACTGGGAGTTACTGTCCTGTTTTCGCAGAAGAGGATCTCCAGCTGGCTTCTTTCTTTACAGTTGTGCTCTGTGCTCCTCCTGTAGTCATTTCAGTTATGGCTGTGGTGGTCATAACATCTGTAACTGAGAATGGGAGATGTCAAGCATTTAGAATAGTGCATGGATAGTACTATTTACCTTGGGGTTTGTTGGTGTTATTGCCAACACCAACACCAACTTGCTGTTCAGTCACTTGATTCAGCTTTGCACTGGGCTCTGGTGGAGCTGCAGATTGTTCTCCATGCGGCACTTCACCCGAATACACTGTACCAGATTGTATTGGAGTGGTCTGGTTGATGTTCTTCATCACAGGAAGTTCACGATTCACAGAAAACCTGGCTAAAGACTTGTAGATTAGATCATATAGCATACAGGATGAATTAAAATTTTACAGTGGGTTTTTTACATGGAGAATAACCTATGGTTTTATGTTGGCTTGATGTATGGCCCTGGGATTGATATCTGCTGTTGATGAAAAGATAGTACTAGTGGAGTCAGCTGGGGATAATACAAAAGAACTTGACAAGCCTGAAGACTCAGAGGATGAGCTAGAGTTGATGGCTGCAGGTGGCGGCATGACAGGCAAACTGGCATTGATTGCTATAGGTGGTGGTACAATAGGTGAACTTGGTGAGCTTGAAGATAACAAACTGGTGTTGATTGCTACAGGTGGTGGTATGATAGGCAAACTTGTTGAACTAGAAGATGAGGAGCTGGAGTTGAATGTTGCAGATGGCAGTACAACAGGCGAACTTAGTGAGCTTGAAGACAATGAGCTGGAGTTGGTGGCTGCAACTGGTGGCATGACAGACAAATTAGATGTTGCTGGTGGAGAGCACTGGCCATTGTTGTCTGTGTAGCTCCAAGTACTAGACTTGGATGTCATATCTCTGGTTTTGAGCTGCTTTGCAGTCAGTTTTACCATATTGTTGTCTGCACCATTAGCAGTGTTATTAGTTTCAGGCTCAATCTTCATTTTGCATTTGCTGCCAGAGATAACCTTGTCATCTGACTTATTTGTAAACCATGTTTGCTTGTAGGACATATAGTGTCATTTGGCCAACTTGTCAACCTTCCAAGTATCTTCGCATAGGTTCAACTTGGGGAATGAATTGATGATTTTGGAGCAAAAAATCTTCTTTGCACCAAGAAACATAGACTTCCATGTCATGCTCACATTGATGAGCTTTCATTTACAGAATTCATGCCATAAATTGTGCATGTTTGAAAGAATGTTGGAAACTCTTGTCTCTGAAAGTAGTTGGCCTTTAGCGTCCTCCAAAAATGAGTGGTTTGATGACAAGGCTTGTCCAGCATCTGATTCTCTCCATTCGTTCCATTTCTTCTCCATCCAAAAATGAATGTGTGGATAGTCACTTGCCTTGAGCTTTGGAACTGCTTCTGGCTTCAAGAAAGAGCTACCCTTGCCTGCTAATATCTGCAATATGATGTTACTGGCTACAGATGCTTTGTTTGATGTTGTGGATCAATTAAGTTGTGCAATGAGCAAATTATATGATTTTCTAACAGGGAATGGATGTTAGTGTGCTTACACTTTACTAACACTCACTCTATGGTAGCACGAGCAGCTTCTATGGCTGCATTTTCAATGTGTAATCTCATAACCATTTCTTCAAGTGCTTCAATACATTGCTGTTGCAAATGCTGTACATGAATATATGCATGTGAAAACTCTTCGTAGCAATATACATATATTACTTACCTGATTTACATTGAAATTTGGGGCCCAATGTGTTGGAAAAATGCTATTGTTGCTAATGTTGGAGTACGATGCTTGGAATTGTGATGGTGGCTGGAATTGTGACAATTGTGATGGTATTTGGAATTGTGATGGCAGCTGGAATTGTGATGATATTATAGAGATTTGATCATCAAAGGGAGTTAAGTTAAGTGAGCTCTCAAGTGAACTAAGAGAAAGGGACATGATTGTATAGTACAAAGATACAGATACAAGGATGCAGCGTACATGCTTCAAGGTGGAAAAATCAAGCCACATACATACAAGCCACATACAAAAGCATAATCAGAGTAGGTTTAAACCTAAATCCCACTACTACCACAACTATTGACAAATGGCACTCTATCTCATTGAACTTGTTGCTGAAGTAATTCATCTTGAGATCAGCGGTGTCCATTTTGAATGGGCAATGTACCACTTTGAAATCAATATTGACTCTCCTGGAAAAAAAGTGAGTGACACATGTATATTGGTGGAAATATCTAGATGATATCTTTGGTGATATAGACCATTGCCTTTTGAGTCAAAGAAGGCTCTTTCAAGGCCAAAAGCATTGACCTGAAGACTGAAAATAGAGCAGGTGGCTTTGAAGTTGTATAGTACAATAAGTGTGTTTTGATATTTAATCATATCTAATCAGTATGACAGCGTTACAGCAGCCAAATGTTGTATTCTTGCCAAGGTTGCCTGTATTCCTGATGACACAGAAGAGAGACCCTGTATTGGATCTCTTCATGTAACCAAGTACATCACTTGTCCGATTGCTGGCCCTGGTGAGACTATTAAAGAGGCTCTCGAAGAGGCTTGGAAGCACATCAAATTGTCTGTTTAGATTATACCATAGTCACGTCTGCTTGTAATGTGTCTGTATAATGCATAATATCTATTCCACTGTGTTGTCATCATCATTATCCTCGTTCCCAAATTGTGCAAGCTCCATACCACTCTTTTCTACAAAAAAGTACCTGTTTTCTTCATCAATGGACAGTTTGTGTGGAATCATCGCAGCAACAGCTTGGATAACAGATATTTGTATGACTGTGAGACTCTCTTCTCCCAGTTTTGTGCATGAAATGACCATTTCAAATGATTTGTGAAGAAGATCGGAATCTGGGTGGAAGTATAGGGTTATGAGGGCGACATTTATGAATAGTGCATGATCCAGGTTATTGTTTATGTCATCCGAATCATCACTGACATTATTAGCAGCTCTATTAAGAAGACGTGTGAAGTATCACACTTTAGTGATGCGCTAAATGCCATCATGTACAATCTTCACTAATAATATTAGAAAAAAATGTACAAGAACAGTAAAACAAATACCTTGACATTCTGAGCCATCCTGACATTCTCTGGTGCTTTTACAAGCTCTGTAAACTATGAGTGTGCTACCTGGCCATTTGGTAAGTGAAGCCATGCCCAACAACAAAGTTTTGGCACTACTGGATGGCTGAGATAAGCTGCAATGACATGTTGTTCATTTGTCACAACTTTGATAGGATAGCAATCACATTTTGGAAGTAGAACATAGTGGTTTCTGAGGTCTGTAGCACCATGTGGGATGGAGGAACTTTGGGGATTGAGCTCTGGGAGCATGGCTTTGAGAGCATTCATCTGGCACCTCCAGATACCCTGCTATATGAGATTTGCAAACAAATTGAAGGGTTGGCAGATTTCTTGCTCAAAATTGCCAATGGTGCATTCTATTGTCCACTATGAGGAACAGATGGGTGATCCAACATATGTGGCCTCAGAAGTGAGATGGTTAATAAGGTGAATGCAGGGGTGTATGAAATGGATGCGGTCCATATATCACTGATAAAAGATAAGCTCAAATTTGTTTTCCCACTATGTGAAGAGCTGATGGGTGCACTTAAGTTGCTGTAGAGTAATACTGTATTGACTCATGATGTGAAGCACAGCAACATACTTGCAATGTCTTGGCATCCATGATAAGGTGACAAGTGATAAGCATTGGCTAGATAAGGATTTTGGCAGTGATAAGGACTTATAATCAGCCTAAAGTAGGAAGCCAGACACCAGTTAATCGGACCGGGCTCGGATAATTGGCTATCTCTTGTAACGCCACAGGCACTATCAGTACTAACGTGATAAGCAGAGATTAATGCACCAGATTTAGAACATTGGCTAGGATCTGTGTACTTCCTGTGGGAAGATTTCCATGATGCTGGGAAAAACCCACTGAATGTTATGACTACCTGGGGTAGGAGTAATCGCAAGGGCCTTCGAAGACAAGGAGTCGAGTTGGAGCTCGACAACGCGGTGGTTCTAACGTGGGGTTTCCTCCATTAGCAAGAGTCGAGGGGATTCCTCGAAGATATCAGTAAGCGTAGAGCGAACCAATCAAAGGTAGTCGGGTTGGGGGCCGACTCGCAGGACTTCCGTTGTGGGGATTCCTCCAATGGTGGACAAGATATTGACGAGTCGATCAAGGAAGCGATCTAGGGGTTTCCTAATCGTGGGCGAGTAAGACGAGAATAGCAAATAGATTGCTAGGCGGCGATGAAATACAAGGTATATCGAAGGAGGTCTAAACTAGCGATCTAGGTGATACTCAAGTCGTTTATATACGCAGTCTCCTCGCGCATGGACCTAAGTAAGAAATGCGAGGAAGACTAAGAAAGAAAGGGTGACGTATTATGGATCAAAAGAAGACACGTCATGGAATGAGAAGAAGTCCGAAAAGGAAGGACGCGTAATGATGAAGATCAGAACACGTGGCCAACACATCGCGGGAGAATCAACGAGACAAATATGGTAAGAGGATGCGCTACGGGTATGGAGGTAGCTGGAGAAGCCAGTGGCGAAGAAAAGGAATATAGTCTGTGGGACATGCTAGGATCCTCTGAATGAGAGGGCCTAGCACTGATGGTAGTACATGAATTGAGATGAGGCGAAAGAGAAGTACGAAGAAAAGAAGAAGTTGTAACATTACCCCCTTTGTAGAGTCAAGACCATGGCGTAGACAAAGACATGCCGGCCATGAGAGCGTACAGCAGCTCAACCATGGGGGAGTCAGTAGAGAACGGGGCCGCCAACCGGGGAGCCTGTGATGTTACCATAACCGGTTTCATCGATGCAATCTTCCTCGTCGGAATAGTTTCTGTTGACGAGGGGAGAGGGAGAGCGGCATTGAGGAAAGCGACGCAGGATGGGGGAGGAGTGACAAGGGATGGGGGGTGTTCCCTGTCGGCGAGAGGAGGTGGTTCCACGACGGGAACGACGTCGTCCGGAGGAAGATGACGAGGAGGACGTTTGGGTGGACGAGGAGGAGGAGGATTGTTGCCTCGGAGGGGGAACATGGGGAGGCGGTGGGGAGGCGGTGTGATGGCGGAGAGGGCAACGGGTGAGGATATGCCTGGGGGCCCAGCGAAGACAGGTCGTGCATTGATGCACGGGGCAGTCGCGTTGAAAATGGCCGATACAGCCGCAAGAATAGCAACGTTCCCCAGCCCGAGGATGGGAGTCGGGGAGAGGAAGACGACCGTCAGCGCCGGTCCAGGCGCTTTCGATGCGTTGCATGAGGCGATCTTCTTCGGACCCAAGAGGGGTCGAAGACGCTGAAGAGGTGGTTGGCATGGGGGGAATTGCGAGGGCCTGTGAAACCGTAACAGGTTCAGCAGGGGGAGGTCTTTTGACCTCGGCAAGGGAGACTGTGGGGGTCGCACGTTGACAGGTGCGACGATGCTCTACAGCGAGCATCTCATATAGTTCACAAGTAAGGGGGTGGGTCTGGGTGGCCATGGCCAGGAGGTAGCGACACATGTCACGTAGGAGTGTGAGCATGCCAAGTTGGTGAAGTGCTACCAGCAAGCGGGACTGGGCTTGCATGGCATCTTGATAGATGAATTGGGCCACATAGGATCGGTTAGCGTCCGCGGTGGGGGCGTGAGTGAGGGCGATGATGTTTAGATTGGCCAGATAGGCGCTGTAGAGGGCGTATAAAGGGGACGCCGAATCGAGGTAACAGTCTAAGGTGGTCGCGAGACCGGGGTCGGTGATAAGCTCGGTGAGCTCGTGGATCTCGAAGATGGTAGGGGGACCATCCGAGAGGCAGTACGCAGTGGTCGGGACGTCTACAGAGAGAGGGGCTTGTTCAGTATCATCTGTAGGGCTAACTGTAGACTCCATAGGAGGAGTAGGAGGACGTTGTGCAACAACGTCAATGCGGGTAACACTATCGTAGGGAACAAGTGGGGAAGTAGGTACAAAAGAAGGAGAAGAGGGAATTGGAGGAGACGACATATCATGCTCCTCGGGGAACAGAGTCTGGTTTTCGTGAGGTGGAGACGGAATGGTGAGGGGCGAGGCAAAGCCGGGGGGTACTTGGTATCGTTCGTAGATTTGAGCAATGGTGAGAGTCAAGTGGGGAATGTCTTTAGTGGGAGTGAAGTTGATAGCCATGTTAGTTCTTGGAGGAAGAAGAAAAGACGGAGGGGAACAGGGCTTTATATGCTTTGAGGGCGGAGTCCACATTTGTGAGGTGTCTCTCTGGAACCTAGGAGTTCTATTCGGTCGAATACCCTTTCCAATGGATCAGGAAGGAACGTCTTCCGCTTGATCCTTTGTGTTTGATGATCTTTTCGATTTCATATTCTTCTTCGCCGTCTATTAAGTCAGGAGGGGGCGTAGGGTAGTTAGCCCCATGAGTGTTGTTCTCATGATATGGCGAGAGGAGGGACGCGTGGAATACCGGGTGAATCTTCCACGCCTTGGGGAGGCGCAGTTGATATGTGATCATGGATAATACCTTTGTGACAGTAAAGGGACCCTCTCGTTTGGAGGTGAACTTGGGATTTGCAACGGAACGTTTCAGGTTCTGTGCCTTGAGCCAAACCCTATCCCCTAGGGCGAAGGGTTTGAAGTGTCGTCTAGTTCGGGCTGACATGGTTTGACGTGCCAGCTCATGGGAGGCAAGAGCCTCGTCTCGGGCAGCTGAAAGAGTCTTCAGACGGTCCTCTACTGCGGGGAGATCCGAATTGGCAATGATCGGCAGTAATGCATGGGGTTCATATCCCATCATCAGGAAGAAGGGTGATTTGCCTGTGACGGAATGGGGGCGGTGATTGTGTGTGAATTCGGCGTGGGAGATCGAATCTGCCTATGACCCTGGGTTAGATCCGCAGTAGATCTGGAGGTAAGTCTCGACTTCTTGGTTTATCCGCTCCATTTCTCCATCAGTTTGCGGGTGGTAAGCTGTGGAGAGAGACAAGTCGTATCGCAGTAATCTTCCCAGCTCGCGTGCGAATGAACTCGCGAACTGGGGTCCTCGGTCAGAGATGATTTTGTCGTAGAGATCGAAGCAAAGGAAAACTTTGTGGAAAAAGAGGGCGGCAACTCCCTCGGCGGTGATGGATTTCTTGGTAGGGCATAAAATTACCCCCTTTGTAAGCCCGTGGTCGACCACGACCAAGAGCGAGTCAAAACCGGAAGAAACCGGGAGGTCGGTGATCAGATCGCAGGAGATCTGCTGGAAGGGGCGAGACGCGGTTGACTTGATCGGAGTGAGCGGGGGAACGGAGGGATGAGTGTTGGATTTCGCTTGTTGACAGGTGGCGCAACCTTCAATGTAGCGACGGACGTAGGCGGCGAGGCCCGGCCACCAGAATTCGGCGGCGACGAGTTGGCGAGTCTTGAGAAAGCCGGGGTGGCCGGCGGTCTCATGATCATGGCAACGCTGTAGAATAGAACGACGAAGGGAGTCGTCGGCGGGAACATAGACGCGACCCTGGTAGGTCAGAACACCGGCATCGAGCTGCCAGTCGGCGAGGCGAGAGCGGAACGCAGGAGGGATTTCCTCGTTCATAGACTGGAGGGCTTGGCAAACGAGGGTGTCGGATTCGGAGGATTCCTTAATCCGCTCGTGAAGGGCGGCGTCAATAACGTTAACAAAGAGAGAAGGCGGGAGAAGAGTTACGCCTTCGTTGTCGAGATCCGACGCCGGGAGAAGATCCGGTCGACGGGAGAGGGCATCAGGGCCGGCAAGTTGCGTGCCGGGAACGTGGATCATTTTGAGGTCAAAGTCAGCTAAATCAATTAGCCAACGGGCTTGGCGGCGGTTAAGGGTCTGAGGTTGACGGAAATAGGTCAGATTCTTGTGATCCGTGAAGGTTTGAATGGGGAAAGCTGAGCCGTGAAGGTAGTGGCGCCACGCTTTCAAATTGCGGATCACGGCAAGAAGCTCTCTGTCATAAATGTCATAGTTTCGCTCGGCAGGAGAGAATGACTGAGAGATATAGGAACAAGGGTGCCATTCTCCGTTGGCGTCGGTCTGAAGGAGGATACCTCCAGAGGCGTACTTTGAGGCGTCGGTGGCGATGGCGAAAGGGGCGGAGAGATTCGGCATTTGCAATACCGGTTTCTTGAGAAAGAGCGCCTTGAGGGTTTCGAAGGCGTGGGTGCAGGCGGACGACCAGGACCACGAACTAAGCTTTTTAGTAAGATCTATGAGGGGACGAGCAACGTTAGAGTAGTCAGGGATGAATCGACGATAGAAATTGGCAAATCCAAGGAAGGATCGGACGTCCTTAACAGTGGAGGGGACTGGCCAGGAGGCGATTCTGTCGAGCTTGACGGGGTCCATGGCGAGTTGTCCTGGTTTGACAATCATCCCGAGATACTCTACCTCGGTAGCGGCGAACTTGCACTTTTCGAGCTTGAGGTGCAAGTCGAGTTCGGTCATGCGTTGGAGGACACGCTTAGTTCGTTCGGTGTGCGTGGCGTCATCTGGGGAGGCGATAAGGAGGTCGTCCATATAGATAACGAGCCAGCCTTCGGCGATCATGTCTTGGAACGAGTCGTTCATGAATCTCTGAAACGTAGCGGGTGAGTTACAGAGACCGAAGAACATAACCGTGGGTTCGAAAAGCCCCTTATGGGTGATAAAGGCGGCCTTCCATTGGTGTCCATCTTTGATTCGGACGTTGTTGTATCCCCATCGAACGTCGAACTTGGTGAAAACCTTGGCATCGCGGAGTTTGTCGACGAGGTCGGATACCAGGGGTAACGGATAGGCGTCACGAACGGTGTGTTCGTTGACGTAACGATAGTCTTGGCAGGGGCGGAGACCGCCATCCTTCTTTTTGACGAAGAAGAAGGGCGAGGCTTGAGGGGACTTGGAGGGGCGGATCTTGCCGCAATCTAAGTTTTCCTGTAAAAAGAACTCGGTGGCGGTGCGTTCCTCGGGAGAAAGAGGATAGAGTTTCCCGATCTTCGGGGCGAAGGAGTCTTTAAGGTTAATCTCGTGGTCGTAAGGCCGCGAGGGCGGGACGTGGTCAGTGGCTTCCTTTGAGAAGACGGAAGCAAACTCGGAGTATTCAGCCGGGAGAACTGGTTTAGGTTTCTCCTTCTCGGCTGCCATGGCAAGTTCGGTAGCCTGGGTGAGGCGTCCGATGACCGGGGATCCTTTTGGGATATATCGAGATCCGCTCTTGATGATGCGGAACATGATGCGAATGTCGTTATCGTGTTGACAGTGGGCAGAGGGGTCTCTCCATTCGTTGTATTCGAACAAATGAGAGTGGGTGACGGAGTCAACGTGAATATGTCGAGGAGCGCGGGGCGGTGGTTTCCAGAACTGGGAGGAGTGACGGTCATAATCCATCGAGTGCAAGGTGTAGAGTTCTTTCGACTGGTCGAGACTTTCAGAAAGTAAAAGGGTCCGTTTGGTCCAGTCGATGACAGGGTTGGTTTCTTTCAACCAAGGGAGTCCGAGGAGGACATTGTCACGCCCGAGGGACATGACCATGAAGTTGACTTGTCGTGCTATTCCCTCGATATCGAGGAACAGCGAGCAGGAGTATCGGATAGCGCCTTTCTTGTTGAGAGAGTTATCGGCGTTCCGGGTGTAGATGGGTTTGTCGAGCTTCGTGAGGGGAAGCTTGTGTTTGCGGGCGAAGTCCCAGTCGATACAGGAGATGTCGGCTCCACTATCGATGAGGGCGCGGGTGTCGATGGCTTTGAGTGTGTGCGAAGGTACGATTACTTGAACGGGGATTTGCATTGCCTTGGTAGTAGACGTTACAAGTACAGGTGCACACACAGGAGAAGAAGAAGGGGAGACTCGCATCGAAGAAGTTCCCCTATTCAAAAATCCATCTTCTTGAATCTAACCCTCCTGACCGCCGGGACGTCTTCATCGTCATCGTCTATCTCTTGAAGACGCGGGAGATCTTCATCGTCATCCTGACCGATCGCCTTTATGACCGGTTTGGCAGCTGTGGACGGAAAAGTGGGGCAGGCAGGGCCAGAGTGGCCAGGTTTTCGGCATCTAAAACAAAGTTTCTTTTCAATACAGCGCTTCCTTTCCTCCGGAGTTAACTTCGGGACACGGATTACGTCGACGTCCATGGCGTCGGGGTCTTTGGCGGGAGTTCGAGAGTTGGAAGAGAAGTTCTGATGGGGTTGGTACGAAGGATGGGAGTATCGGCGCGATAACTCAGCGGCACGATCCCATTGGGTCTGGAAGTGGACGGCCTTCTCGTACCAGACATCAATTGTCGAGGGAACCTTTTCCATGGACATAATCTTTCTCATGAGGGTGGGGGGAAGTCCGGAAGCGAAGTAAGAAATCAGGACATTATCGTCCTGGACCTGAGACGTAGCGACCTTGTTTTTGAACTCGGCTATATAGGAGTTCAGCGAGGGGTTGTAAACGCCGTTCTTACCAATGAAAACGTGTTTCGTGGTGAGCCAAGTGATTGCGTTGTTGACCGTGTCGTGGTGTTCGAACGCAGTCTTGAAAGCGTTGACGAAGTTTTCCCAGGTGCCGATGGCCGCGACGCCACTAGTGATAGTGGACATCCGGTAGGTGTTTGCCCAGGTGAGGGCGGGTCCCTTAGTCATAAAAGACAGGGCGAAGGTGACCTTCTTAGGGTCAGAGTCGTAGGTGGCTACATTCACCGTGAGATAGAACAGCACGGTGTTTAACCAGGGTATGGCCTTATCATAAGAGCCATCGAAGATCTCGGGGGTGCCGAGGCGGAGCTCAGTGGCGCGGGAGGACATCACGGGCGAGGACGAAGGTAGGGATGGCAGAGGGGGAGGACGAACAGGAGCACTAGTAAGAGTGCTAGCGATAGAAGGAGCGGCACGAGGAGGACCGGAGTGGGTAGAACGTGTAGGAGTAGGAGAAGTGGAAGAAGTCGGTGATTCGGAAGGGATGGAAAGGCTGCGGGAGAAGGCAGTAGCTAGGTTCCGGTCTCATTGGTCAGCGGTCTGGTGGTGGAGAGTGCGCTCGATCTGTAACGAAAGTTCGTCGGGTTCCTGGTCCTCTAGGTGAGAAGACTCGTCTGATTCCTCTGGGGAAGATGGTTCAGCAGGTGTGGGACGATAAAGTCCCCACGTAGGGTGGTTACGCTGAGGGTGAATGGTGGAGGCTTACGCGGTGGTAGCCTCAGCAAGAGAGTTTAGACCTTTTGTTACGACTACCCGGGGTAGGAGTAATCGCTAAGGCCTTCGAGAACAAGGAGTCGAGTTGGAGCTCGACGACGCAGTGGTTCTAACGTGGGGTTTCCTCCGTTAGCAAGAGTCGAGGGGATTCCTCGAAGATATCAGTAAGCGTAGAGCGAACCGATCGAAGATAGTCGGCTTGAGGAGCCGACGCGCAGTACTTCCGTTGTGGGGATTCCTCCAACGGTGGACAAGGGTATCGACGAGTCGGAGGACAAGTCAATCAAGGAAGCGATTTAGGGGTTACCTAACCGCGGGCGAGTAAGACGAGAGAAGCAAGTAGATTGCTTAGCGGCGATGAGATACAAGAGTAAATCGAAGGAGGTCTAAACTAAGGATCTAGGTAGCTACTCGAGTCGTTTATATAGACGGTCTCCTCGCACACGGACCTAAGTAAGAAATGCAAGGGAGACAAAGAAAGAAAGGGTGACGCGTTACGGATCAAAAGAAGACGCGCCACGGAATGAAGAGAAGCCCGAAAAGGAAGGACGCGTAATGATGAAGATCAGAACACGC
>JBBPQZ010000692.1:0-12770 GCA_038092795.1 Boletus rubissimus | reverse complement strand
TGGAGTGGTCTATGGGTTTCGTTACAGCCATAGGTTTTCTGCCATTTGACACATAGTTGACGTTCATCCTGTTTGGTGAGGAGGCTCCCTCCAACACGCTCTGCGAAGGTGTTGAATTTCTGGTCCCATGTCCGTGCCTCATTGCAGCAGGTGACGTCATGGCAGTGTCTGCCGAGGCAGATGATGCATACAGCAAGGAGTATGATGGTGAATTGGGACTGAAAGGAATGTGACTTTTTGTGGAGTTGTTCCTATGTGCTTGAGGGTGGTGAGGCTGGGCGTTTGGATCCACTGAAGGATCATTGGTGATAGGAGAACGACGCCACAGTGTTCATGGGGAGTTTAACCACGAGGGCTGAATATTTCTCACTGAGGACAGAGAGTTTGTCGCTCAGCTGTGGGGAGGTTACGTTGACTGGGTGTCAAGTAGAAATGGGGGGGGGGTGCATTGGCGGGTTGCCAAGGGAGTGGTGGGAAGCATGGCGTATGACAAGACATTGGACACCATGGGTCAGAAGGGGAAAAGTGAGGAGGAGGGGGAAAAAGGTAAGCAGAGGTGAGTTTGTGAGCGATTGTTGGAAGAAAACTAGAGTGACTTACGGAGTTGATGATATCTGAGTGGTCAGAGCGTGTTTGAAGAAGGATGGTGTCGAGCATGTCTCAGAGTAGCTCTTTGTTGAGTAGGGAAAGGTCAAAGGCCCTTGGTGATGTGATGCAATTGTGCCATCGGCGTTGTTGTTGTCCTTGGTAGACAAGGAGCCCACGTTGTTGGTTTTTGTTCCAAGAGTTGCACCATTTGTGGTTCTCGATGGTGGACCAGAAGCGAATGTGCATCTGCACATGAGAGTGGTCCCATCCATGGTTGTACATGAAAGGAACCATGCGCAGCGACGATTGTTTGAATTGCTCCATGGAAAGGTTCTCATCCTGGGTGACTTTGGATTTGTCACGCACTGAGGCTGCAGGAACAAGAGTTGGAAGACCATCGGCAGAGGGAACAAAGGAGAGTGTGTCATCGTCGAGAGCATAGGATAATGTGGAGTATGCCGCGTCGAGTCCTTCGTTGGTGAAGTACCATAGTTTGCAAAATTTGTGTTGTTGGAGACATCTGATGGCGACTTGGGAGGGGAGGACGATGGGTTTGGAAGGGGCTTGGACGTTCGGAATGGGGGTGAACTTTGCTTTGTTCTTCTTCCGTTCCTCTTTGAGGATCTGGGCTTCCTCCTTCTCACGTTGCTGGCGTTCCTGGGCTTCTTCTTCCTCCTATTGTTGGCATTCCTGGTCGGCATGTTCTCATGCTTCTGCTTCTGCGATGGCTGCTTCTTCCTGCCTTCTCGCCCACGTAGTTTTGTCTCGGTTGTTCCTGAGAGTCCATTGATGGGTGAGGAGTTCAACAGCTTGCGGATTTGTGAGACCTGCGTCTAGAAGGTGTTGTCAGTCTTCTTGGTAAGCTTCAGTGTCAAAGTCGGGAGGAACTGCTCGGTTGGGGTCTTCTATGTTTGATGGGAGTGAACCGAGTGCAGATGCAAAAAGACCGTTATGAAGAGAAAGCAGTGACAACGACGGGAAGTGTCGCTGCGAGCAGGCGAAGTGGGTGGAAGGAAAAGGGTGTGCCACTTCGCTTACTCGTGCATGGACTAAGTTCTAGGTCAGTCTCGTAACTCAACCATCCTAGAACAACAACCATGTACTACCCCTAAGTGAGTCATACCTAGTCAGTATGAGTTAACATGAGTCATAGTGAACATTAGCATTTATAACTACCAAAAAGTGTACTAGATTCAGCCTGGCTTAGTATGAGTCATCATGAGTCATGAGCTAAAAATAGACTACCCCTGATTTGTAATACATAAGTCAGCATCAGTCATTGTCAAGTTTACCAAGTCAGAGCTTATTTAATCAAAATGAGTCATCTGTAATTCCTTTGGCAATTGATAGCTAATCTCTTGGCATTCCCTTGGCAGTTGTAAGCAATTTGTGAGCTAGCACAGCCTAGCACAGCCACTGTAAATATCTATATAAGAAGAGCCTTTCAGGCCACAAAAAGCAGATTTTAACCCCCTGGAATTTAATTTTACAGAGGAGTTCTCTTTTAAAAAGGCTTTCTCACCACTTTCAGGAGTTCCCTTCATAGGTAACCCACAGAGGGCCTAGTGCAGGTAATTTCCTTTGCTTCAGTACTACTAGATAGATTGTTAAGAGCAAAAGACTTATATCCAAGAAGAAACAAGTATAATAGAACACCTTTAAGGAGAAAACTTTTCATAGGGCAACTAAAAGGAATATATTTCCAACAACATAGACTACTAGGACCCAAGCACATCTGCTACTTCAGCTGACTAAGCCACCTAAAGGAATAAGTGCTAGTCTGATTAGACATAAATAATATAAAGGAGAATGAAGATATCATTTCTAGGATGTTTTATATATATTAATCATGATAAATGTGAAATATCATAGTAAATCTCCAACAATCTCCAACAGAATCCATACTGGTACATGAAACTGTTACTATTATTTTGCATTTTTAACAGATAATGTCAATAAAACATCCTAAAAATGGTATCTTCATCCTCCTTTATATTATCTATATTTGATCAGACTAGCACTTATCCCTTTAGGTGGCTTAGTCAGCTAAAGTAGCAGATGTACTTGGGTCCTAGTAGTCTAGGTTGTTGGAAATCTATTTCCTTTAGTTGTCTTATGAAAAGTTTTCTCCCTAAAGGTACCTGTCAGGGATTCCATGCACTATTTCTTGACATACCAAAGAGTCAGAAGCAGCTGAAACCACAATCCATATGAAATCCACATACCATCAGGTTCCAAGTGTTATAAATATCATGTGGGCCAGTATTGGGCCTGACTTTGAATGAATGGCAGTGTCAAGAGCTGCATGTGCATCTAGAAAAGGCTTGGCAGTGTTTGTATGCAACAATGGGTTAGTATTGTTAGCTTATTTAAGAAAGCTCACACTTGTAAATGTAGCAGACAGTTGAGATGAAAAAGTGCAGCAAGCTGCTGACATAAGCACCATTGCTGGCATTGTTGCCCAAAATGGATGGCCAACATTGTAAATAACCTATTAAAGGAGGTCTAATCCCCTCTCTAGATTAAAATTTATTGGAGAATAGTCAATTTGAAATCCTTTTGCTTAGCTTCAACATCATGGTATAGCTTTCCTTTTGAGTGACAGTTTAATTAGTTTTAATCTGTTCTACTGCATTTTTGCTAGCAGAAAGTCATCCAATAAAAAAAGTCATAGCTCACTCAGTGGTTGCACTGTCTTTTAGTGCATGCTTTGTCCTTGATCAGCTCCAGCACTCTTGTTATGCAGTCCTGCACCTTAGAATCACTCTTGTGCCTTCTTGGCTTGATATACAATATATCTAGGTGGTTTGATTGGCCCAATATAGCCTGAATGCATCTGTTGGGCCTAGAGAGTCCATCTGCTGGTACTAACACTTTTTAGCCTTTGATTTGAGTTGTTCACTTTGATGTGATGGTCTGAAAAAATTCAGTAGGAAGCCTGGGATGATCAGTAGGTGGTCTGCATGGCTCAGGTACATCACTCTTTGTATGCTTGTACTCCTTGTACTGATTTGCCTTTTCTCCAGCCAGCATACTCATTTCAAGTTGTAATATATGCTGCTTGTTGCACCACATTATCTGCATCAATTTCCATTATATTTGTTGCCATTACGATTGTTCTCACAATTCAAATTGGTCTTGGTTACCTCCTATTTGGCCACATTGACCAAATGGTCTCTTGGACCTCTAACTCAACATAGTGCATTCACTTCAATGAAGTGCCTTTTCTCCTTGGCTATAGGGTGTATTTCATTATATCTACTGCTATTGACAACCCTTCTGCAGTCTGAATTGCCCTTGTTAACATTTGAATTGGTCTTCTTACCTAGACTTGATGTGTTTGTGTTATTGTAGCATTGCTTACTAATGCCTTTAGGATGTTCCTGAATGCTATGGACACTGTCTAATATAGGCATTTTGCTGCCTGGGTCATCCAGCTCCTCTTGAGCTCCTCTAGATGAGCTTGTCTCATTCTTGGACTCTAATTGTTCATGCTTATATTCTGATGCATTTCACAGCTTTTTCAGCTGATTTCTGGTGTCATCATTGCATCCTGTCTGTCTCAATACATTTGGTTCAGATTCTAGGTGGTGTTGCTCATCTCAAGCCCTCCTTGGTAAGTATCCTAAATACTCCTACTTCAGGACTCATCATCTGTGTTCTAATGCATTCAGTGGTTCCCTAAATCTGCTAGGCTCACTAGTATTGTGAGAACCTGTGGATATACTCCCATAGAGTGTACCTGTGGGTGTTGTTGCATATACCCTATGTATGAGTGATATCCAGGATGGAGGTATGGATATTTACAGAATGTGAGTAAGGGTAATAGTCTGGATACCTGAGGGTTTACTTGAGCTAACCCCTATCCAGGTCTATCATTATTACATCAGCATTCCAAGGCTGAAATCATAATGTATCAAAATGAAAAAGGGGTTTGTATCTCTTGTTGTGATGTTTTACCTGTTAAATGTGCTTTGTCTATGATATCTTCAAGTCAGTATCAGATCATACTACCTCATGCAGTTTCACAGCAAAGAGTTTTCTGATGTACCGGTAGGTTGTCCTGATTCTTTCATATCTTCCATCACTTATGGTTGCAAGTGTTCTGTGTCTGCCTCAATAGTACTCTATCTAGCAGTATATATTTTGAGACAGTCAGATTGCATGTTCTCAGTCTTGTAAGACTCAGATGCTGAGTTACAGTGTCAAGAATAACATGGCTTTGGATGAGGCAGCTCTATGAAAGGAAGAAGGTGGTCTGTTTGTCAATATAGGGAAACATGTCTGTTGTATAATAAAACAGTCTCTTCTAATATTTTCTATTTCCCCATTAATCAAGCAAGTGTTTACCTACTCTCCTCATATAGGGTCTTGAGTTGTAATATGACACATTTCAATCTCTCAACATCCTCTTCAGAGCTTCTTTAATCACAACTTTGTAGCACCCTGACTAGGATTCCAAAAAATTGCAGCCAAAGGAAGCACTATCAGCAAGAAATTGATCTACAACCCCACACCAAACACCTCATACCAACCCATCGACACATATATGGGCCTCCCATGACCATAGGCATCGGAAGAAGCCCAATTAATAGGGATCCAGGCCCAAGAGCCCCCACTTCCACAGTAATTTCAACAATGAAAACCACATGCCGTTCAGCCCAATTGCAGCAACCCTCTAAAGAAGATATCAGCAACTCAAACACCAAAGTAAAGAATGCAGAAAGCAGTGTAGAGTACCTATCGAAAAACCTATGTACTATGCATGGTGGGTGAACCATTCACTACTAATCATCTCTCCACCACGCTCTTCTATATCATGCAGATGAAAGGAATTTCCCTACCAGTAATCAAGGCGATCTGTGCAGTCGCCTTCCTCTTGGAAGACTTAACTGCCATGAAAATTGCTAATACAGTATCCTCTCACCTTACCTCAACTCTCACCAAGGAAATTGCCAAACTCATGGTTGCTGCCATCTCCCCACAAATCGCTAACCTCCACACTATCAATAAATCCTTTGGCAACAACATTGCATCTCTCAAGCAGAATCTTCCAAAGGAAGCAGTAAACTCCATGAGCACAAGCATGGAAGAGGTCAAAAACACAGTAGATCAACTCACACCAGCGATCATGGCAACCCAAAAAAGCATAGTATCACTACTAGCAGCACCTATTAATAACACCGCAGCTATCACCACTTCTTCCAATCACCAGACCCAAGCTCAGATCTCATCAGGCTCATACAGCGACATCCTCAAATCCCAACCCTGCCCCTTCAGCTATCCTCTGTCCCTTTCTGCACAAACCACTGTGGCCCTCACTAGAGCCACCACTTGGGACAGACAAATCCTCATGGACCCCAAATGCGGACAGATGCTACATGCCCTAGACCAAACAACAGCCAAGATCACAGAGAGACTCAAACTTGCTCTAGACATCATTCAAAATGCAGGTGACCCAGACCCAACCATCAAAGCCGTCACCAAATTGAAGAATGAAGGTCTCATTATCAAACTTGACTCTGCCAGTTCAGCCTTATGGCTCCATCGCAAGAAAAATAGAATCAAATTTCTTGAAACATTAGAAGTTCCAGCAATAATAAAAGACTGTAACTATGCCATTCTAATCCCATTTCTACCCATCTCCTCACTACTGGACAACCTACAATGGCTCCACACTGTCGAACTAGAAAACAGCATCCAGCCAAACTCACTCACTAGTGCCCGCTGGATTAAACAGAAAGCCTGCTGTGCAGCCAACCAAAAAGTTGCCCATGCCATATTCACGATGGCCAACCCCAAAGCAGCAAACACCCTCCTCCATGACGGACTTTATGTTTGCAAAAGTAAACTTCATCCCAGAAAGAAAAAGAAAGAGCCTCTAAGATATGTCTGATGCCAAGGATGGAGCCACTTAGCCAGAGACTGCAAAGCCACACACAACATTTGTACTATCTGTGAACACACCCACCACACCAACGACTGCACCAACACCACTGACAAACGACACTGTATCAGCTGCCAAACTGATGACCATGCGAGCAACAATATCAAATGTTCAACATACCTGAATATGTAAATGCACCGACATTGATACTAAGCTCCCCAAAAACTCCATGCCTTACTTCCTTACTGATGAACCTTGGACCCAGGTAATGCTCCCCCCAAAACCTGCCACAATGTCTGCCATACCTCCAAAGAGGAATCCACCACCAACCAACATGACAACCCTATATTAATCAACACTTGACACAACCTTGGGTCCACGCCCAAACCAGCCCAGCCAACACCAATCCAACCATATTAACCCACCCATGGCAGCAGTACCAACATCCTCAAACGCAATCTCCGTCAACCCTGCCTATCGCACACAAGCCCTCTCTCCTTTCCTCCCCTCTTTCTCATTGCAACCAAGATGTCAATGCTCCACCCCCCCCTCCCCTCAGGGTGGATGCAATGATGCTGAGTAACAACAACAACATCACAACACAACTGAAAATTTGGCAGCAGAATTTGAATGTTTCACACACAGCTCAGCACTCCTTACTCAATTCTATCTATGCAGGCGAATACGACTTACTTATCCTACAGGAACTGCACATCAACTTTTTCAACAACACAATCTCCAGCAGATGCTACCATGTTCTATACCCCACCACTCACCAGCTCACGCCCCAGATCAAATCACATGCCGTCACTCTAATCTCAACTCGACTAGACACAAACTCATGGATGCAACTACGGTTCAATTCTCCAGATGTCATAATAGCACAACTCTCCAGCCCTTATGGAAAATATACAATAGTAAATATCTACAATGACGGCACCCACAACAACACAATCACCAAACTAGGGAAGTATCTGGAACTAAACATTCAATGGATCAAACCTTCTGCTGATGATCACATGTTATGGCTAGGTGACTTTAATTGTCACCATCCTCTTTGGGAAGAAGAATGCAACGTGCATCTACTCACCAACCAACACCTTGACCATGCCCAGCCCCTAATAGAACTAATTGCTGACTACGGCATGATTCAAGCACTTCCCAAAGATATTCCCACCTTGGAAGCCTTAGCTACAAAAAACTGGACATGCCCAAACAACGTATTCTGTATAGAAATCACCACCAAATACCTGACCTGATGTCACACCGACCCTGCCTACCATAGCCCATGCATGGACCATGTCCCCATCCTCACCACATTAGATCTCCAACTGCCGAAATCCGAAGAACATCGCACAAGAAACTATAATGACATTGAATGGAAAGAGTTCAACAAGATGCTGACCTCTGCTCTTGATCTATTACCAACCCACACTCCTATTGTATCAGAACGGGAATTCTAGAAGACAGTGAAGCATATCAGTGACGCTATTACTCAGACGATAGAAAGTCATGTCCTAATCTCACACCCCAGTCCACACTCCAAGCGCTGGTGGAACTAGGACCTATTTTAGATAAGGAGGAAGATATCCAAACTTGCCTCTCTATCCTACAAAATGAGGGTCTTTCCTGACCACCCTTCCCATGAAGAATACCGCAAACTGAACAACAGATACATAGAGGCAATTAAGTGGACGAAGAAGGAACACTGGTTGGATTGGCTTGAAAACATGAACAGCAAGAAGATCTGGATTGCTAACAAATATGTCAACATCCAACCATCTGACGGCAGTCCCTCTTGCATTCCCACTCTGAACATATGGAATTAGAACAGCACACCAACAACAGCAACCACCAACGAGGAGAAAAGCAATGCCCTCGCTGCCACCTTCTTTCCTCCTCTGCCAGAGCACCCCTCCATCCTAACTGACTTTGTATACCCTGACAAGGTCGTTGACCCAGGAGAGATCACTGAGGACCAAATTGATAGATGCATAGCAAAACTGAGCCCTATGAAGGCCCTAGGACCAGATGGCATCCATAATATCATTTTTAAATGGTGCTCCAATGTCCTGGTCCCACACCTACTCCGTCTATTTCACACAGTATTCCTCCTTAAGACCTACTATAACCCATGGTGTGAGTTTACCACGGTATTTCTATGGAAACTGGGAAAGCCAGATTATGCAGTCACCAAAGCATACTACCCAATTGCACTGCTGAACACCACTACCAAGCTACTAACAGTGGTAGTCACCGACCTCCTCACTCACCTCCTCAAAACCCATAACCTTCTCCCCTCCACACACTTCGGTGGCAGACTGGGACACTCCACAACCGACTCTCTCCACCTCTTAGAAGCTACCATAAAGAACGCCTGGCGAGTAGGAAAAGTAATATCAGTTCTATTTCTAGACATTGAAGGGGCCTTCCCAAATGTGGCAACGGATAGATTACTTCACAATATGCGAGCAAGAAAAATCCCAACCTCACTAATTGACTTCACCGAAAGAGTTCTACGTGGTAGGAAGACTAGACTTTCCTTCAATGGCTACCTCTCCGACTGAATATCAATTACCAATGGTATTGGGCAAGGCTACCTCCTATCAATGATACTCTACATCATCTATAGCTCAGATCTTGTCAAAGTCACCAAAAACAAGAATGAAACCACACTAGCCTTTGTGGATAACACTGCCTTCGTCGCTATTGGGAAAAACTTCACTGAGACTCACGGCATCCTCACCGACATGCTAGAATGCCCAGGAGGAGGATTTGCATGGTCCACTAACCACAACTTACATTTCAAAACCATGAAATTTGCACTCATAGACTTTTCGCTAAGCAGAGTCAAAGAACACCCTCCTATGACCATATGAGACACACTCATAAAACCAACCTCATTGCACCGCTTCCTTGGCATCATCATTGACAAATGCTTTAACTGGCAAAAATACATCAACTACACAGTGAGAAAGGGAATGGCATACATTCTCCAACTATGCTGCCTCTCCATATCAGCCAAAGGCATACCAGTCACCCTAATGCGTCAACTCTATACGTCCATCGCTCTACCCAAGATGCTATATACCCTCGACCTATGGTTCAAACTAATTTATATTGGCAACACAAATGAACTCAGTAGAGAATTAGCAGAAATGGTGAAGAAACTAGGCAGGGTTCAAAGATTAGCAGCAATCAGCATCACTGGGGTCATGAACACCTTGGCCACTGACGCAATTGAGGCACATGCAAAACTTGCCCCACTAGCACAAAGAGTGCAAACCCTATGCCATTGTGCAATCCTATGCATAGTGACACTCCCTGCCTCACACCTGCTACACCGCCTCACCTACAGAGCAGTGAAATGGAACATGAAACATCACAGATCCTTGCTCCATAACCTTCTATCTGCCTTCCAAATTGATCCCACTAAGATTGAAACCATGACTCCAGCCAGATGCTCTCCCACCTCCTCCACCTCATACACCACTTATATAGCTAAAACCAAGAAGCAATCGATAGCCAACCATAACAACACCAACGCAGATATCCATACAGTATCTACACTGATGGCTCTGGAACCAATAGTTGCATCAGAGCCACTGCAATACTATATAAACCCAACCAGCACCCAAGAATCCTCTGCTACCACCTTGGAACCAACTCTGAACATATCATCTATGAAGCAGAGGCAGTTGGCCTGACGTTAGCAGCTCATCTTCTACTGACAGAGGAGAACCTGGTACTCCCCATCAAGATATTCATAGACAATCAAGCTGCCATTAAAGCTGGTGATGTTTTCACCACTAAACCTGGTCACTACTTACTAGATCAATTCAACAGGCTACTCACGCGTGCCCAGAGAAAACACCACCACAGAAAACAGGATATTGAGGTAAATTGGATTGTGGGCCATGAAGGCATCGAAGGCAATGAAAAAGCAGATGAGGAGGCAAAAGACATCACAAAAAATAGTCACCACTTAAATCCTACACAATGTCTATCAAAATACCTCCAGGAAGGCCATCTATGTTATAATATGAACATTTTCAAACTTTTCGCACTTGTACTTTTTCCTTTTTCCAGTCACGTGATCTGTGCACGTGACCGTGGTAACCCTCACATGACCAGGCCTAGAACCTATGACGTCATACCACGAGGTGACCACACCCTTTTAATTTCCGCTCTTCTCACACAGCCCCTTTAATCTCCGTTATCATGTTCCCATGGTCGTGAGACCAATTAGTCTATTTATGGTAGTTCATCCCACGCATAGCATGGTCTGTGCGCGCGCCTGTATCGTATATAAAGTAGCATTCTGCGACTGGTAACCCCAGTCTAATCCACTTTGTTCATCACTATAGGCATTGCCTTGGCCTCTTGGTCATTGTAGCCTGTGCTGTTCGGTAAGGACCCCCATACCCTCCTTCGTGAGCCAGGACTTGTGTAGCCTGCAAGCAGATACCTGAGCCTTGTGAAAGTGATCAGACTCTTTGGAGGTAGTTCATAACACTTGGATTAGACTGCATACACAACGCTCGGGTCCCAGAGCTAAGGGAACAAGAGGTACTACCACTTGACGGTAGCGAGACCAGCACTTGCCCCACGCTGTTTATATATGGTCGTCCGCCATCATAAATACGGATAACGTTGCTGTCGGGCATAGAGCACTAGCCCCCGTTGTCAGTTGAGTGCCTAACTGTCCGTGGTGGTACTACGCCAGTGTACCCAGGTTCGCGTGATCACCTGTGACGTCATGTCTAACGCAGATAGTATTTCCGTACGCCGTAGCCAGGCGGATCCAGTCTCCCCCATCATCGACTTCTCTTACGTAGTTTTATTCTGGATTATAGTTTAGGTCGCTGCGGCCACCTCCATCGTTGTATACGGAGAAGAAGATATTACCTCCGTTCCAAAAAGTATTTCCTTAGGCAGCAAGTTTGTAGGTTGCCCAGAGTGTGGTTGGAAAAGTCCGCACAGTAAGCAACTGAAAGAAGACACTTTCAAGATTCCTTCCCGATCCTGTACCCACAAGGTCTATTGGCCTTCTCACGATAAGTGTTAAGACCGGGTCAACTCCGGTACGAACTCCAGAACTCCGGAGTTATGTCCGAGGGAAGGGAATGGGACTTCGGCTTCACCGTATGTGGTGCACCCTTGTCAGAGTCCGGTGTCCTGGATTTGTGGAGATGGTCGGAGGTGAGTCGGAGTTTGACCAAGGGTTGGGGACAACCCGAAGTCGATCAGAGAAAGGTCGGAGAAGAGTTGTCAAGACTCAGACAGAAGTTAACGGAGGTGGAGGTGAGTCTAAGATGATATTCGAACTGGAGTACAAGCCCTATTGGTACGACTTTATATATGGAGTAGAAACGGGGGACAGAGTAGTAAAGTCCGGGGGTCCGAGTATTTTCGAGGGTACAAGTATTTTCGAGGGGAAGAGTATTTTCTAGGGTAAGTAACGAGACGGAGGAATGTAGCCGAAAGGGTCAGCGGGTTACTACAACAAAGTCAGGGAAGATAGAGATAACAAGGTACAGGGTAGACGGAAGTGAAAAGGGATTGGAAATACACTATACAGGATATATGAAACAGAGAGACAACTCCGGAGGTCCGGAGTTGCGATATAGACGAAATAGGTCTGGAGTTGGCACATAGAGCGCCGGAGTTGTCGGAGTTGGACTTGTACGAATTTTGGGATATGACAGTATCCCCCTCTTAGGCCTGAACCCCTGAAGGCCTATTAGTGACAATGCAGAGTTACAAAAAATCGGAGTCCGAAAATTTGTGGGTTGGAGGCAAAAGCCTATAAAAACTAACTCGATCCTACCGGTACCTCTCTATCCCAAACCACCACCATGTCCGAAAAAGAAGACATCAGCAAATGGTCTGACGCCCGCCTGGCGGAGAACGACAACGACGACGACGACCTTTGTGCGGCAAAGTTTGCCGAACGGAGGCGATGATCGAAGGCGAAGAAGGAGGAGGAGGCGAGGCGGAAGGCAGAGGAGGAGAGGAAGAAAGCGGAGGAGGAGAAAGCGCACAAGGAAACGAGGCGCAAGGCGGCCGAGGCAGCGGCCAAGAAAAGGGTGAGTCAACCTTGTCGGAGCTGACGGAGCTGACGGAGCCAAGGCCGAGGAGGTGCGCGAGCAGCAGCAATACGCCGGGATGAGCAAGGGGAAGGCGAGGGAGGTGTCGGAGGTGGAGGCGTGCACCCGGTGCATCGCCAAGGACCTCGAGTGCGTCCAGGGAGCGGGGAAGGCGACGTCGTGCGAGGAGTGCCAGAGGGTGAAGG
>JBBPQZ010000691.1:0-12802 GCA_038092795.1 Boletus rubissimus | reverse complement strand
CAGTTACAAGCAAATTTTATAGATAAAACAATCCAAAACCAAGATAATTTCAATTTATCCAATTTGATCAATAAAAGAGGATTTTAGGGGATAGTAGTGGGAAGATTGGTGGTAGACACCATGGAAAACATGCCTAGAAGTATTATAGCAGTAATCAAGGCCAAAGGAGCCCATACCAAGTACTAGATACCTAAATTTACATAAAGTCAAAAAACTGTCCGCATGAGTCACTGTTTTGAAATGGCTGTCATTTCATCAAATCTTATTCAACTCTCATGACCCTTATACCAATGGAAAGCAAAGGGTATGTACTTCATTTCATACACTTAGAGTTTAGGACTAGGATTAGGGGTTATTTGGAATTATTGTGTTTAGTGAAAAATGACCAAATATGTGGACAGTTTTTTGAGCCACTGTATCTCCATATCTACTGCAGATCCAATTCAGGGTCGTGGGCTGATTCAATCTCCCATGCTGAATTTGCCCACAACCATCACCCCCATTCCATCACCAGCAAATCCCCCTTCTTTCTCATGATGGGATATGAACTCCACGCCCTACCGCCAATCATTGCCAATTCAGATCTCCCTGCAGTAGAAGACCATCTGAAGACCCTTTCAGCTGCCTGAGACGAGGCTCTCACCTTCCATGAACTGGCATGTTAAACCATGTCAGCCTGAACTAGATGACACTTTAAACCCTTCACCCTAGGAGATAGGGTATGGCTTGAGGCCCGGAACCTGAAATGTTCCGTTGCAAATCCCAAATTTGCCTCCAAATGAGAGGGACCCTTTTCTGTCACGAAAGTATTGTCCCTGATCACGTATCAATTACACCTCCCCAAGGCCTGGAAAATCCACCCGGTATTCCATGCATCTCTCCTCTCACCCTATTGCAAGAATGACACTCATGGGGCTAACTACCCTATGCCTCCTCCAGATTTAATAGACAGCGAAGAAGAATATGAAATCAAAAAGATCATCAAACATAAAGGATCAAAAGAACGGTGTTCCTTCTTGATCTGTTGGAAAGGGTATACAACTGAAGAAGACTCCTGGGTCCCAGAGCGATATCTGACAAATGTGGACTCTGCCCTCAATGAGTATAAAGCCCTCTTCCCCTCCGTCTTCTTCTCATCCTCCTAGAACTAACATGGCCATTGAATTCACTCCTGTTACGACTACCCAGGGTAGAAGTAATCATAGGGGCCTTCGATGACAAGGAGTCGGATTGAGAGCCGACGACGCAGTACTTCCGATGTGGGGATTTCTCTGCCAGTGGGGTTGAGGGGATTCCTTGAAGGTACCAACAAGTGAGTAGCGAGTTGATCAAAGAGTTGGGTTGGGAACCGACATGCAGACATCCATTGTGGAGATTCCTCCAACGGTGGTAGTCAAGGGGATTCCTTGAAGGTATTGACGAGTCGAAGGACAAGTCGATTGAAGAAGTGATCTAGGGGTTTCCTAACCATGGGGCGAGTAAGACAAGAGAAGCAAGTAGATTGCTTAGGTGACGAGATACAAGGTAGCTCGAAGGAGGTCTAAACTGGCGATCTAGGTGGTACTCAAGTCAATTATATACATAGTCTCCTCATGCACGAACCATAGTAAGAAATGTGAGGAGGACTATAAAGGAACGGGTTATGCGTTACGGATCAAAAGGAAGACGCATAATGGAATGAAAGGAAACCTGAAAAGGAAGGACGTGTAATGATGAAGAGCGGAACACGTGGCCGACGCATCGCGGGAGAATCAACAAGACAAATATGGTAAGAGGAAACACCATGGATACGGAGGTAATTAGAGAAGTCCGAGGCAGAGAAAAGAAATGAAGTCCAATGGATGTCCTGGGATGTTACGTATCAGGGGGCCTAGGACTGATGGTAGTACATGGATTGAGCAGAGGCGAAAGAGAAGTACGGAGAAAAGGAAAAGTTATAACATTACCTCCTTTGTAGAGTCAAGACCACGGTGTAGACAAAGACAACTCGGACATGAGAGCACACAGCAGCTCGACCATGGGGGAGTTAATAGAGAACGGAGCCGCCAACCAGGGAGCCCGTGATGTTACCATAGCCGGTTTCATCAATACAATCTTCCTTGTTGGAGTAGTTTTGATCGACGAGGGGAGAAGGGGACCGTCGACGTGGAAAACGTCAGAGGACGGGAGAGGAGTGACGTGGGACAGGGGGAGTGCCCTGTTGTTGTGGAGTATTGGTTCCTCATTGGGAACGACGACGTCCAGACAAAGAGGAGGACAATTGGGTGGACTGGGTGGATGAGGACGAGGATGATTGTTGCCTTGGAGGTGGAACACATTGTGGAGGCGGGGAAGCAGTGCGGCGTCGGAGGGGGCAGCGAGCGAGGATATGCCCAGGAGCCCATCGGAGGCAGGTTGTGCACTGATGCACGGGACAGTCACGTTGAAAGTGGCCAATATGGCCACAGGCAAAACATCATTTCCCTGCATGGGGGTGAGAGTCCAGGAGTGGGAGGTGACCGTCAGCGCCGGTCCAGGCACTTTCGAATCATTGCATAAGGTGATCTTCATTAGATCCGAGGGGGGTTGAGGAAGCAGATGGGGTGGTTGGTGTGGCCATGAGGGCCTGAAGAACCGTGACTGGTTCAGCTGGGGGAGGTCTTTCAACCTTGGCGAGGGAAACGGTGGGGGTCACACATTGACAGGTGTGGCGGTGCTCAACTGCTAGAGCTTTGTAAAGTTCCCTGGTAAGGGGATGGGTTTGAGTGGCCATGGCCAGAAGGTATCTTCGCATGTCCCGCAGGAGGGTAAGCATGCTGAGTTGGTGGAGAGCGACTAGGAGGTGGGATTGTGCCTGCATGGCGTCCTGATAAATGAATTGGGCCACGTAGGACCAGTTGGCGTCAGCGGTGGGGGCGTGGGCGAGAGTGATGATATTCAGGTTTGCCAAGTAGGCACTGTAGAGGACGTAAAGAGGAGACGCTGAGTTGAGGTAGCAGTCGAGGGTGGTCGCAAAACCAGGATCGGTGATGAGCTCAGTGAGCTCGCAGATTTCAAAGATGGTGGGAGGACCATCACTAAGGCAGTACGCAGTGGTTGGGACATCTACAGAGAGAGGGGCTTGTTCAGTATCATCTGAAGGGTTAATTGTACGCTCCATAGGAGGAGTAGGAGGGCGTTGTGAAGTAATGTCAGGGATGGTAATACTATCATGGGGAACAAGTGGGGAAGAAGGTACAAAAGAAGGAGAAGCAGGAATTGGAGGAGACGACATATCATGCTCCTCAGGGAACAAGGTTTGGTTTTTGTGAGGCAGAGATGGAATGGCGAGGGGAGAGGCAAAGCTGGGAGGTACTTGGTAGCGTTCGTAGATTTGGGCGATGGTAAGAGTTAAGCAAGGGATTTCGTCAGTGGGGGTGAAGTCAATGGCCATGTTAGTTCTGAGAGGATGAGGAGAACACAAAGGGGAAGAGGGCTTTATACATTTGGAGAGCAGAGTCCACATTGGTCAAGTGTCTCTCTGGAACCTAGGAGTCCTCTTCGGTCGTATACCCTTTCCAACGGATCAAGAAGGAACGCCGTCCTTTTGATCCTCTGTGCTTGATGATCTTTTCTATTTCGTATTCTTCTTTGCCGTCTATTAGATCTGGGGGAGGTGCAGGGTAGTTAGCCCCATGAGTGTTGTTCTCGTGGTAAGGCGAGAGAAGAGATGCGTGGAATACCGGGTGGATTTTCTAGGCCTTGGGGAGGCGTAGCTGATATGTGATCGGGGACAATACCTTGGTGACAGTAAAGGGTCCCTCTTATTTGGAAGCGAACTTGGGATTTGCAATGGAACATTTTAAGTTCCGTGCTTTGAGCCATACCCTGTCTCCTAGGGTGAAGGGTTTGAAATGTTGTCTAGTTCAGGCTGACATGGTTTGATGTGCCAGCTCATGGGAAGCCAGGGCCTCGTCTCGGGCAGCTGAAAGAGTCTTTAGACGGTTCTCTACTGCGGGAAGGTCCGAATTGGCAATGATCGGTGGTAGGGCATGGGGTTCATATCCCATCATGAGGAAGAATGGGGATTTGCCTGTGATAGAATGGGGGTGGTGGTTGTGAGCAAATTTGACATGGGAGATTGAATCGGCCCATGACCCTGGGTTAGATCCACAGTAAATGCGGAGGTATGTTTCGACTTCTTGATTTACACGTTTAGTTTCCCTGTTGGTCTGTGGGTGGTATGCAGTGGAGAGGGATAGGTCATATTGTAGTAGTCTCCCCAGCTCACGGGCGAACTAACTTGTGAACTGGGGTCCTCGGTCAGAGATGATTTTGTCGTAGAGACTGAAGCGGAGAAAGACTTTGTGGAAGAAGAGGGCAGCAACTCCCTCGGCGGTGATGGATTTCTTGGTAGGGCATAAAACCCGTGGTCGACCATGATCAAGAGCAAATCAAAACCAGAAGAAACCGGAAGGTCAGTGATCAGATCGCAGGATATCTGTTGGAACGGGTGGGATGCAGTGGACTTGATCAGAGTGAGGTGGGGAACAGAGGGGTGAGTATTGGATTTCGCCTGTTGACAGGTGGCGCAACCTTCAACATAGCGACGGACATAGGCGGCGAGGCCAGGCCACCAAAACTCGGCGGCGACAAGTTGACAGGTTTTGAGGAAACTGGGGTGGCCGGCGGTTTCATGATCATGGCAACACTGTAAAATAGAACGACGAAGGGAATTGTCGGCAGGGATATAAACACAACCCTGATAGGTGAGGACACCGGCATTGAGTTGCCAGTTGGTGAGGCGGGAGCGGAATATAGGGGGAATTTCCTCATTCATGGATTGAAGGGCCTGGCAAACTAGGATGTTGGACTCGGAGGATTTTTTGATCCGTTTGTGAAGAGCGGCATTAATAGTATTAATGAAGAGGGAAGGTGGAAGAAGAGTGACGCCTTCATTATCAAGATCAGACATGGAAAGGAGATCTGGACGCCGAGATAGGGCGTCAGGGCTGGCAAGGTGTGTGCTGGGAATGTGGATCATCTTGAGATTGAAGTCAGCAAGATCGATTAGCCAACGGGCTTGGCGGCAGTTGAGGGTCTGAGGTTGCTGGAAATAGGTGAGATTTTTGTGGTCCATGAAGGTTTGAATGGGAAAGGCTGAGCCGTGGAGGTAGTGGCACCACACCTTTAATTCCTGAATCACGGCAAGGAGTTCTCTGTCATAAATGTCATAGTTTCGTTTAGCAGGAGAGAATGACTGAGAAATGTAGAAACAAGGGTGCCATTCTCCATTGGCGTCGGTCTAGAGGAGGATACCTCCAGAAGCGTATTTCGAGGCGTCAGTAGCGATGGCGAAAGAGGCAGATAGGTTTGGCATCTACAGTACCAGCTTTTTGAGGAAGAGGGCTTTGAGGGTGTTGAAGGCGTGGGTGCAGGCTGGGGACCAAGACCACGAACTAAGTTTCTTTGTGAGATCTATAAGGGGGTGGGCAATGTTAGAGTAATCCGGGATGAATCGACAATAGAAATTGGCAAAATCCAGGAAAGATCTGACATCTTTGATGGTGGAAGGGACTGGCCAGGAGGCAATCCTGTCAAGCTTGACAGGGTCCATGGCAAGCTGTCCAGGTTTGACAATCATCTCGAGATACTCTACCTCGGTGGCGGCAAACTTGCATTTCTCAAGCTTGAGGTGCAAGTCGAGTTCCATCATGTGTTGAAGAACACGCTTAGTTCGTTTGGTATGGGTTGCTTCGTTGGGAAAAGCAATGAGGAGGTCGTCCATATAGATGACGAGCCAGCCTTTGGCAATCATATCTCAGAAGGAATCGTTCATGAACCTCTGAAATGTAGCGGGTGAGTTACAGAGGCCAAAGAACATTACGGTTGGTTCGAAAAGCCCCTTATGGGTGATGAAGGTGGCTTTCCATTGATGTCTGTCCTTGATACGGACATTGTTGTATCCCCATCATACGCTGAATTTGGTAAACACCTTGGCATCACAGAGTTTATCGACGAGATCGGATACAAGAGGCAGGGGGTACGCGTCACAAATGGTATGTTCATTGACGTAACGATAGTCTTGGCAGGGGCGGAGACCGCCATTCTTCTTTTTGACGAAGAAGAATGAGGATGCTTGAGGGGACTTTGAGGGGCAGATTTTACCGCAATCTAGATTCTCCTGTAAAAAGGACTTGGTGGTGGTGCATTCCTCAGGTGAAAGAGGATAGAGTTTCCTGATCTTTGGAGTAAAGGAATCTTTGAGATTAATTTCGTGATTGTAGGGTTGCGAGGGGGGTACGTGGTCGGTGGCTTCCTTGGAAAAGACGGAAGTGAATTCTGAGTATTCTGCCGGGAGAACTGGTTTAGGTTTCTCCTTCTCCACAGCCATGGCGAGCTCGGTAGCCTGGGTAAGGCATCCGATGACCGGGGATCCTTTCGGAATATATTGAGATTTGCTTTTGATAATGCAGAACATGATCCGGATGTCGTTGTCGTGTTGGAAATGGGCCAAGGGGTCTCTCCATTCATTGTATTCGAACAAATGAGAGTGGGTGATGGAGTCGATGTGGATGTGTCGAGGAGTGCGAGGTGGGGATTTCCAAAATTTGGACAAGTAATGGTCATAATCTATTGAGTGCAAGGCGTAGAGTTCTTTCAACTGGTCGAGACTTTCGGAAAGTGAAAGAGTCCATTTGGTCCAGTCGATGGCAGGGTTGGTTTCTTTCAACCAGGGAAGTACGAGGAGGATGTTGTCACATCCGAGGGACATGACCATGAAGTTGACTTGTTGGGCTATTCCCTCAATATTGAGGAATAGAGAGCAGGAGTATTGGATAGCGCCTTTCTTGTTAAGAGAGTTGTTGGCGTTCCGAGCGTAGATGGGTTTATTGAGCTTCGTAAGAGGAAGCCGGTGTTTGCGGGCGAAGTCCCAGTCGATACAGGAGATGTCGGCTCCGCTATTGATGAGGGCGCGGGTGTTGATGGCTTTCAGTGTGTGTGAGGGTACGATTACTTGAATGGGGATTTGCATTGCTTCGATAGTGGATGTTACAAGTACAGGTGCACACACAGGAGAAGAAGAAGGGAAGACTTGCATCGAAGAAGTTCCTCTATTTAAAAATCCATCTTCTTGAACCTCACCCTCCTGACCGCTGGGATATCTTCATCGTCATCGTCTATCTCTTGAAGACGAGGGAGATCTTCATCATCATTCTGACCGATCACCTTTATGACCAGTTTGGCAGCTGTGAAAGTGGGGCAGGCAGGGGAGGAGTGGCCGGGTTTATGGCATCTGAAACAAAGTTTCTTCTCTACACAACGCTTTCTTTCCTCCAGAGTCATCTTGGGTATGCAAATGATGTCAACATCCATGGCGTCAGGGTCTTTGGCGGGGGTCCGAGAAGGAGAGGAGAAGTTCTGGTGGGGTTGCTACGAGGGTCAGGAGTATCGGCGCGATAGCTCAGCAGCACGATCCCATTGAGTCTGGAAGTGGACGGCCTTTTTGTACCATACCTCAATGGTGGAAGAAACTTTCTCCATAGACATGATTTTCCTCATGAGGGCTGGGGGGAGTCCAGAAGCGAAGTAAGAGATCAGGACGTTGTCGTCCTGGACTTGTGACGTAGCGACTTTGTTTTTGAACTCGGCTATATAGGAGTTCAACGAAGGGTTGTAAACACTGTTTTTACTGATGAGAACGTGTTTGGTGGTGAGCCAGGTGATAGCATTGTTGACCATGTCGTGGCATTCGAACGTGGTCTTGAAGGCTTTAACGAAGTTTTCCCAAGTGCCGATGGTTGCAACACCTGCGTTAATAGTGGACATGCGATAGGTAGAGGCCCAAGTGAGGGCGGGTCTCTTAGTCATAAAAAACAGGGCAAAGGCGACCTTCTTAGGGTCAGAGTTATACATGGCGTCGTTCACCGTGATGTAGAACAAGATGGTGTTCAACCAGGGTATGGCCTTGTTGTAAAAGCCATCAAAGATCTCGGGGGTGCCAAGGCAGAGTTCAGTGGGACGGGAGGACATTATTGGCGAGGACAGAGGTAGGGATGGAATAGGGGGAGGACAAACAGGAATACCAGTAAGAGGGCTATGGGTAGGAGGAACAGCACGAGAAGGACCGGGAGCGGTGGGGCGTGTAGGAGTTGGAGAGGATGGGGCGGTAATCGGCTTGGATGGGATGGTGAGGCTATGGGAGAGGGTAGTAGCTAGATTCCGGTCTTGTTGTTCTGCGGTCTGGCGATGAAGGGTGTTCTTGATTTGAGCCACAAGCTCATCTGGTTCCTGATCTTCTAAGTGGGCAGACTTGTCCGATTTCTCCGGGGAAGAAGGTTCAGCAGGGGCGGGACGGTAAAGTCCCCAAGTGGGGTGGTTATGCTAAGGATGAATGGTAGAGGCTTACGCGGTGGTAGCCTCTGCTAGAGAGTTTAGACCTTTTGTTACAACTACCCGGGGTAGGAGTAATCGTAGGGGCCTTCAATAACAAGGAGTCGGGTTGAGAGCTAACGATGTAGTACTTCCGACATGGGGATTCCTCCACCGGTGGGGTTGAGGGGATTCCTCGAAGGTACCAACAAGCGAGTAGCGAGTTGATCAAAGAGTCGGGTTGGGAACCGACACACAGACATCCATTGTGGGGATTCCTCCAATGGTGGTAGTCAAGGAGATTCCTTGAAGGTATTGACGAGTCGAAGGACAAGTCGATCGAAGAAGCGATCTAGGGGTTTCCTAACTGCAGGGCAAGTAAGAGAAGAGAAGCAAGTAGATTGCTTAGGTGATGAGATACAAGGTAGCTCGAAGGAGGTCTAAACTGGCGATCTAGGTGGTACTCGAGTCAATTATATACGTAGTCTCCTCGTGCACGGACCATAGTAAGAAATGTGAGGAGGACTATAAAGGAACGGGTTATGCATTATGGATCAAAAGGAAAACGCATAACGGAATGAAAGGAAACCCGAAAAGGAAGGACACGTAATGATGAAGAGCGGAACACGTGGCCGATGCATCGCAGGAGAATCAACAAAACAAATATGGTAAGAGGAAACACCACGGGTAGGGAGGTAATCGGAAAAGTCCGAGGTGGAGAAAAGGAATGAAGTCCAATGGATGTCCTAGGATGTGACGTATCAGGGGGCCTAGGACTGATGGTAGTACATGGATTGAGCAGAGGCGAAAGAGAAGTATGAAGAAAAGGAAAAGTTATAACAACTCCCACCGCAGAAATTCCCCACTTATCTCTCACCATTGCCTAGGTCTACGAATGATACCAAGTACCCCCTAGCTACGCCTCTCCACTCGCTATTCCATCTCCGCCTCACGACAACCAAACTCTGTTCCCTGAAGATTGTGATGCGTCATCTCCTCCGATTCCTTCTTCTCCTTCTTTCAAACATTCTTCCCTACTTGTTCCCTACAATAGTTTTACTGTCTCTAATGCTGCTGCACAACGCCCTCCTACTCCTCCTGTGGAGCATGCAGACAGCCCTACATATGATACTAAACAAGCCCCTCTCTCCGTAGATGTTCCAACCACCATGTACTGCCTCAGTGATGGTCCTCCCACCATCTTTGAGATTCGAGAGCTCACCGAGCTCATCACCAACCCTGGTCTCATGACCATGTTAAACTATTACCTTGACTCGGCCTCCCCCCTCTACACACTTTACAGTGCTTATCTCGCCACCCTAAACATCATCGCCCTCGCTCACGCCCCCATGGCCGACACCAACTGATCCTATGTCACCCAATTTATTTACCAAGATGCCATGCAAGCACAGTCCCGCCTCCTTATTGCCCTCCACCAATTGGACATGCTCACCCTCCTATGTGACATGCAACGTTACCTCCTGGCCATGGCCACCCAAACTCATCCTCTTACCAAGGAACTTTATGAAGCGTTAGCCATCAAACACCGCCACACACGTGAACATGCAACCCCAACAGTCTCCCTAGCCAAGGTCGAAAGACCTTCCCCAGTAGAACCCACCATGGTCACACGAGCTGCCTCAGCTCCAACCACACCAACCACTCCCTCTGCCTCCTCGACTTCTCTCAACTCTGACGAGAATCATCTCATGCAGCACATTGAAAGTGCATGGACTGGCACTGATGGTCACCTCCCACTCCCTGACTCGCACCCCCATGCTGGAGAACAATACTACTTCTGTGGCTGAATTAGCCACTTTCAATGCAATTGTCTGGTACACCAGTGTGCCACCTGTCTTCGTTGGGCCCCAGGGCATATCCTTGTCCAGTGCCTGTTACGACTACCCAGGGTAGGAGTAATCGTAGAGGGCCTTCGATAACGAGGAGTCGGTTGGAGGCTGACGACGCAGGGGTTCTAACGTGGGGATTCCTCCGTTAGCAAGAGTTGAGGGGATTCCTCGAAGGTATCGGTAAGCGGGGGAGCGAACCGATCAAGGATAGTCGGGTTGAGGACCGACACGCAGTACTTCCATTGTGGGGATTCCTCCAACGGTGGACAAGGTATTGACGAGTCGGGAGACAAGTCGATCGAAGGAGCGATCTAGAGGTTTCCTAATCGCGGAATGAGCAAGACGAGAGAAGCAAATAGATTGCTAGTGGCGACGAGGTACAAGGTAGCTCGAAGGAGGTCTAAACTAGCGATCTAGGTGGTACTCGAGTTGTTTATATACGTAGTCTCCTCGCACACGGACCGTAGTAAGAAATGTGAGGAGAACTAGAAAAGAAAGGGTTATGCGTTACGGATCAAAAGAAGACGCATAACGGAATAGAAGGAAGCCCGAAAAGGAAGGACACGTAATGATGAAGAGCAGAACACGCGGCCGTCGTATCGCGGGAGAATCAACAAGACAAATAAGGCAAGAGGATGCGCCACGGGTACGGAGGTAACTGGAGAAGCCAGTGGCGGAGAAACGGAATATAGTCTGTGGGTCGTGCTAGGATCCTTTGAATAAGAGGTCCTAGCACCGATGGTAGTACATGGATTGAGCACAAGCGAAAGAGAAGTACGAAGAAAAGAAGAAGTTGTAACAGTGCCCTCTTCGCCACCGTGCCCTGTCTCCCCCGCCATGTCACATCCCACCTCTGTGACAACAATCCTCTTCATCCTCGTCCATGCAATTGTCCACCTCCTTGTCTTCATCTGGATGATGTCGCTCCCGTCGCAGAGCCAATTCCTTTTGCCAACAGGGCACCCCTCCTACCCCTCACAGTGCCCTTCCTATCCTCTGACGTTTCCCACGTTGTCAATCCCCTTCCCCCCTCATTGATTGAAACTACTCCAACGAGGAAGACTGCATTGATGAAACAGGCTATGGTAACATCACTGGCTCCCCAGTTGGTGGCCCTGTTCTCTACTAGATCATTCATGGTCGAGCTGCTGTGCGCTCTCATGTCTAAATTATCATTGTCTATGCTGTGGTCTTGACGCTACAAAGGGAGTAATGTTACAACTTTTCCTTTTCTTTATACTTCTCTTTTGCCTTTGCTCAATCCATGTACTACCTTCTGTCCTAGGACCTCTTATCCATCATATCCTAGGACATTCATTGGACTTCATTCCGTTTCTTCGCCTTGGGCTTCTTCGACTCCCTCTGTACCCATGGCGCTTCCTCTTATCATATTTGTCTCATTGATTCTCCCGCAATGCATCGGCCGCATGTTCCGCTCTTCATCATTATGCATCCTTCCTTTTTGGGTTTTCTTCCATTCCATTATGCATCTTCTTTTGATCCGTAACGCATAACCCTTTCTTTTGTAGTCCTCCTTGCATTCCTTACTATGGTCCATGCACGAGAGAACTCAGTATATAATCAACTCGAGTACAACTATGATCGCTAGTTTAGACCTTCTTCGAGCTACCTTGTATCTTGTCACCTAGCAATCTATTTGCTTCTCTCGTCTTGCTCGCCCTGTGGTTAGGAAATCCCTAGATTGCTTCTTCGATCGACTTACCCCTTGGTTCATCAATACCTTCAAGGAAACCCCCTTGATCACCACTGTTGGAGGAATTCCCACAATAGAAGTACTACATCATCGCTCCCCAAGCGACTCCTTGGTCAACTTGCCCTTCGCTTGTTGACATCTTCGAGGAATCTCCTCGATTACCACCACCGGAGGAATCCCCACATCAGAAGTACTGCATCATCACATCCCAACATGACTCCTTGTCATTGAAGGCCCCTTGCGATTACTCCTACCCCAGGTAGTCGTAACACATAATGTTGATGAATCAGAAGGCACTATTAGCCAGATTCAACATGCAGTAATCCTGATCATGGAAATTGCTGGGCATTATGAAACAATAAATGCTTATATATCTAAACTAGATACTCATCAGATGATCATCAAGTATAATTGGCTTTTTTGTCATAATTCCAAAGTAGACTGGGTTCAGTAATCCATTTCATTTCCATGCTGTACTCAGTATTGCAAAATCATGGGGGCTGGCCCTTTTGCTTCTAATTATTTCAGGCCAGATCCTGCTTATCTTTGTATGATAAAAGAAGGGCTAAAAGAACAGGTATCTGAAACCTATCACAAGTTTCTCAAGGCCTTCTTAGAACAAGAATCTACTAGAATGCTGATATGAAAGCCTTGGAATTATGCCATAGATCTCAAGCCAGACTTCATTTCAAAAAAGAGTTGAGTAATTCCCCTCTCAGATATTGAAATGGACGAAGTCCATGCATTCATAGATAAGGAGCTCAAAAAAGGATATATTGTGCCCTCCAAGTCATTGCAAACTTCTCCTGTCTTCTTTATTCTAAAAAAGGATGGTGGGAAGAGAATGGTCATCAATTATCACTACCTCAATGAAGGCACCATCAAAAACTCCTATCTGCTTCCATTG
>JBBPQZ010000689.1:0-12820 GCA_038092795.1 Boletus rubissimus | reverse complement strand
GGAGCAGTTATCAAGGCCAAGGGGGGTCATACCAAGTACTGAAACTACATTTACTATATTTTTGAGACACACTCACATAATTGTCCCAATGAGTATCAGTTTTGAATTGCATATATCTCCATGGTTATTGATTCAAATTACATAATTCCTTTTTGAGCACATAGCCCAGGATGGGTAGCTCCATTCATACATCAACACTTTGTTTATATTTGTTTGTGTTCTAGATATATTCTATAAACAATCAAAATGTGCAAAACATTGGGACAATTTTGTGAGTCACTGTAGCAGGTAGAGTGGAGGTATGAGTGGAAGTGTTCATCTCCATAGAATTCAAAGGAGAATGAATGATGTTTGGTTCTTTGCTTGTCGTGGGAAGGCCAATAGACCTTATGGATGCAGGATTGGAATGGAATCTTGAAAATCTTCTTTCAGTTGCTTACTGTGTGGACTATTCCAACCACACTCTGGGCAACCTACAAACTTGCTGCTAGAAAAAGTACTTTTTTGATCAGAGGTAATACCTTCTTCTCCAAATACAATGATGAAGGTGGCCGCAGCAACCTATATTAGAATCCAAAATGAAATACAAAACAAAAGAGGCATGGAAGAGACCAGATCCACCTGGCTACGGTGTATGGAAATACTATCTGCGTTAGACATGATGTCACAGGTGATCACGTGAACCTGGATATACCAGCGTAGTACCAACATGGACAGCTAGGTACTCAGCTGACGACGGGAGCTAGTGCACTATGCCCGGTAGCAACGTTATCCTTGTTTGTATGGTGGACAACCATATATAAACAGTGTGGGGCAAGTGCTGGTCTCGCTACCGTCAAGTGGTAGTACCTCTTGTTTCCTTAGCTCTGGGACCCAAGTGTTGTGTATAGCAGTCTAATCCAAGTGTTATGACTCTATTGCGAACGACAAAGAAACTTCCACAAAGCTCGGACAATGCTTCGCAGGATACACAATTCCTGGCTCAAAGATGAGGGTATGGGGGTCTTCTCCATTCAACATAGTCTACAATGACCAGATGGTCAAGGCAATGACTAGCGTGGTGAACAAAATGGATTAGACTGGAAATACTAGTTGCAAAGTGCTACTTTATATACTGTACAGGCACACGCACAGACCATGCTATGCATGGGATGGATTACCATAAATAGACTAAGTGATTCCATGGTCGTGAGAGAAAGATAACAAAAATGAAATGGGCTGTGTGAGAAGAGTGGAAATTAAAAGAGCGAGGTCACCTCATGGTATGATGTCATTAGTTCTAGACCTAGTCATGTGAGGGTTACCATGGTCACATGCACAGATCACGTGACTAAGAAAAGGAAAGAGTACAAGTCCGAAAAGTTTGAAAATGTTCATATTATAACAGGGCCCTAGGACAAATAGTAGTACATGGATTAAGCAGAGGCAAAAAAGAAGTATGAAGAAAAGAAAAAGTTGTAACAGTATAAGATGGAGAAATGACAGAAGTATGTAAGTATTGGAAATGAACATTATAGGATAGATGAAAAGAAAAGAGAACTTCAGAGGTCTAGGATTGCAATATACATGAAAAAGGGCCAGAGTTGGCACATAATGCACCAGAGGTGTTGGAGATGTTGGAGGTGGACTTGTGGATTTATGGAATATGACAGCAATGCTTGCCCCTCCCTGACTTCATTTCAAAGTTTTCAGAGACAACAGCAGCATAGTCAAGGAATAGAAAAATAGATATAGCAGGAACAGGCAGATCAATACTATATTCAAATAACTACACTCTTTTTTACAGAACTCTGGGTATGAGGTCCTTGCACAATACATTTCTAGTGCTGCAAACCCCACTGACCTTCCATCCCGCAGTATATATGCCTCCCTACATTTTCTACTTCCAAGAACTTTCATCTCTCCAGCCTTACTCTCCTTTCTTGAGGACTGTGACAATCCCACCTAGCCTACTCCACCTTAATAGCATCCACCTTTGCCCAGAGCCAATGATGTAAGTGGGCACAGCCTTACTCTAGTATCTCAAGCACCTCCAGCAATTCCACTCAACCTCCTGCAAAGCATTCATCCATACAAGTTGTATCCAATCGCCTCCTTTGTTCCTCTCCTCTGTGCCCCACTTGCAAAGCAAAAGACCACCTTCTAATGTGGTCTCCTGTACAAACCTGCACTGCTGTGAACTCCCATTCAATCCTATCAGACACTGACATCAAGCAGATTTATACTATTCTACCAAGCAAATGGGCTAACAGCATGAAAGAAACCTATAATACTGGTTTCCTTGCTTTCTACATTTTCTGTGACCACAAGGGCATCCCAAAACCCCAACACACCCCCACCAACTCTCTCATCATCACTGCCTTCATTTCCACCCTCATGGAATCCTACTCTAGAAGCACAGTTGCCAACTACATTTTCAGCCTTTGGGTCTTGCACATCATCCATGGACTGGACTGGATCTTTAATGACAATAAAGCTGGAGCTCTCCTTAGAGCAGCTGCAACTCTCACTCCCCACCAATCCAAATAGGCACCATACAAACTCTATACTGTCAAAACTCTCAACATCTATAGAATACTCAGTAAGTCATTGAGGAAAAGACTACAGTACAAAATGTCTAATGTAGGTATGCTTATGTAAGCACTAAGTACCAAATATGGAATATAAGATTCCTACAACATCATCCACAACCACCTCAATCTTACCTCCTCACTCCACATAGCTGTGTTCACTTGTCTCACCACAGCTTTCTATGCAACTGCACAAACAGGCAAACTCACTGTCAAGATCCTTCATTCCTTCAAACCTCTCACCCACATTAAGCCCTCAAATATCACAGTACAGTATGACTACCAGGATAATATGGTCACCAACTTTCACCTTCCAAAGACAAAATCAGCCCTGAATGGTGAGGATATCAGCTAGGCCAAGCAAGATAGCTCATTCAACCCCCAAATTGCACTTAACAACCACTTTGTGGTCAATTCCCCCCCCAGACAGTCCCCTATTTGCTTATAGACATGGCAAAAGTCACTATCCCCTCACTCACAACAAATTCCTCTTCATTCTCACTTCCATGCTAAAAGCTGCCAAAAAACCTTCCCTACATAGTCATGGTATATGCATTGGGTCAATGCTGGAATATCTCCTGTGCAATGTACCATTTGATGTAGTCAAAGTCAAGGGCAGATAGGCAAGTAACACATTTCTCATTTAACTACACCACCATGCTCAAATTCTGGCCCCCCTACATACAGATCCAATTGGCCCTACATAAGGCTTTTCTTAGGTTAACCCTCCCACCCATCTACTAAACAGGGTGAGTAATCTCATCCCTCATCTTCTAGTTCATGGGTCTATGGCCTTCATGCCAAGCATTGTCAGATGACTACTATATGTGCTATAATATGAATATTTTCAAACTTTTTTGGATTTAATGTTTTTTCTCTTTTCAGTCACATGATCTGTGCACATGACCATGGTAACCATCATATGACTAGATCTAGAACTAATAACATCATACCTCATGGTAACCATGCCTCTTTAATTTCCACTCTTCTTACACAGCCCCATTTAATCTCTGTTATTCTTCTCTCATTGTTGCTTCTTTCATCGGTCTATTTATGGTAATTCCTTCCATGCATAGCATGGTCTGTGCATGCACCTATATAGTATATAAAGTAGACACTTTGCAATTGGAATCCCTAGTCTAATCCATTTTGATTACCTCTTATAATCATTGCTCTGGTCTTTTGGCCATTGTTATAAACTTATCGCGAATTACAAGAATCACAAGGCTTGGTGCTATCTTGCAGGCTACACAAGTCCTGGCTCAACAATAAGGAAGAGAGTGAGGGTCTTCTCCAGTCAAATCAGTCTACAATAGCCAGATAACCAAGGCAATGACTATTGAGATAACCAAAATGAATTAAACTGGGGATTCCAGTCGCAAAGTGCTACTTTATATACTGTACAAGCGTGTGCACAGACCATGCTATGCATGGGAGGGATTACCATAATTAGACTAATGAAAGAAGCAACAGTGGGAGAAAAATAACGGAAATTAATAGGACTGTATGAGAAGAGTGGAAATTAAAGGAGCATGGTTATCATGAGGTATGACATCATTAGCTCTAGGCCTAGTCATATAATAATTACCACGGTCACGTGCACAGATCACGTGACTGAGAAAAGAAAGATGTTAAGTCTAAAAAATGTTTGAAAATATTCATATTATAACAGCCACTATAGACTGAGTTAGCCAGAGAAGACCCCTACCTCTTCTTCATTATTGAGCCAGGACTTGTGTAGCTTGCAAAGTAGTTCTTGAGCCTTGTGGATTGATATTGTTGTTTGCAATAAGGTTATAACAATATGGGTCAGCAGCTTACTGTTATAATACGAACATTTTCAAACTTTTTAAGACTTGTATTCTTTTCTTTTCCAGTCACGTGATCTATGCACGTGACCGTGGTAACCCTCACATAACCAGGTCTGGAATCAATGACGTCATACCATGAGGTGACTGCACTCTTTTAATTTCCGCTCTTCTCACACAGCCCCTTTAATCTCCATTGTTCCCTTCTCACACTCGTGAGATCACTTAGTCTATTTATGGTATTTCCTCCCACACATAGCATGGTCTGTGCGCGAGCCTGTAACATATATAAAGTAGCACTTTGCAACTGGTACCCCCAGTCTAATCCACTTTGTTCACCACTATAGTCATTGCCTTGGTCCTTTGGCCATTGTAGACTGTGTTGGACGGAAAGGACCCTCATACCCTCTTCATTGAGCCAGGAGTCATGTACCCTGCAAATATTGTCCGAGCCTTGTGGAAGTGATCAGACGCTTCGGCGGTAGTTCATAACACTTGGATTAGACTTTATACACAACGCTTGGGTCCCAGAGCTAAGGAAACAAAAGTTACTACCACTTGACGGTAGCGAGACCAGCACTTGTCCCATGCTGTTTGTATATGGTCATCTGCCGTCATAAATATGGATAACATTGCTACCGGGCATAGAGCACTAGCCCCCATCGTCAGCTGAGTGCCTAGCTGTCTGTGTTGGTACTACGCCAGTGTACCTAGGTTCACGTGATCACCTGTAATGTCACGTCTAACGTGGATAGTATTTCCGTATGCCATAGCCAGGTGGATCCGGTCTCCCCCATGCATCCTCTTGTTACGTACTTTTCATTGTGGATTCTAGTTTAGGTTGCTGCGGCCACCTGCATTGTTGTATTCGGAGAAGACGTTATTACCTCCGATCCAAGAAGTACTTTCTTAGGCAGCAAGTTTGTAGACTGCCCAGAGTGTGGTTGGAAAAGTCCACACAGTAAGCAGTTGAAAGAAGATTATCAAGATTCCTTCCCAATCCCACACCCACAAGGTCTATTGGCTCTCTCACGATAAACAAAGAACCGAGCACCACTCTTTCTCCTTTGAGTGGTACGGTGATGAACACTTCTGATCTTACCTCCGCCCTACCTGCTATCTCCGTCCCGTAATCAAGTATGTCAAACTCGGTGGACTTAGACAATCTCATCGCAAGGCTGTCCGCCCTAAACGTAAACCAAGAAAAGAACAACGTGACCAAGAAGATCGCTGACCCCAATAAATGGGATGGCGACAGATCCACCTTCCATCTCTGGTGGGTCAAGTTACGTCTTTGGGTAGATGCCCAAATGTGGAAGTTGGACAAGCTGAGATGTATCGCTGTTCTTTCACAGTTCGAAAAGAAGGTGGATGGTTTTGCCCAACTTATGTTGGAAAAGTATCTTGACGATGAGGAAACCAAAGTCAAGAACGCGCAGGATGTCGTTGTCAGCACCAAAGGAGACTCAGCTTGGCCAAGTTGGTCCAAGCTCCAAAAGGAGATAAAAAGTTATTTCTGAATTGACGTACTCGCCCACGAGTCGCTTCGGAAATTAGAAGGCCTCCGACAAAACGGTCACCCGATCGATCTCTTCCTGCAGTGTTTCAAGGTCCTTCAAAACGAGGCAAACATTGAGGACTACCATGCCATCACAATCCTCAAAAAGGCGGTGGACTACCGCATCTATGAATGGGTTCAAATGAATTACCCAGGATTAGAGTTCAGCATTGACGAGCTCAAGGAGAACTATAGAGCCGTTGGAAGGGCATATGAACAAATGGCAATAGAGCATGGTCCTCCCTCAAATTCTCGTTTCGTCCCACAGTCTCAGGGCCGTTATCAATATCCACCACCTTCACAACCTCCCCCCTTCAACGTCTGCAGTTTACGGTGGTAGAAACTTAGCCAGGCCGTGGTGCTCCCATGGAGATAAGTGTGCAGCAAGCTGCACCAACAAGGCCAGACACTCGAACTTGTTTCTTGTGTAATCTTCCTGGGCATATCAAGCCCGACTGTCCTAAGAACCCTTACCGTTGTCCACCTTGTCCTCCCCAACAACGTCAGCAGGTCGTATGGGATTACGACTAGGGAACTTATGTCCTGGTCCCCGAGTATTCCCAGGCACAAGTGGCGCAACAATTTCTCTCCCATCTCCTCCCCATTCCTCCGGTTATGGCACTGGTAGTAGCAACAGCCGCCCAACAGTTTGTCTCAAATGAAGCCGAGGCTTATTATAGGAACAAATTTGAAGTCGAAGCCAAGCAACGCGCGGCAGAGGCTTTAAAAGGATACAGCACGTAGGAGTAGAGGGTTCCTCCATGCACAGACCTATTTCATCTCCATCTTCTTCTTTTATATCTTGTTCTGATTCTGATTTCCCTGTTTCAGACTTATCTTCTGTATTACGACATATGTCTGCTTCTTCCGTGAGAGCGTCTCAATTGAGCGTGGCATCAGAAATAAATAATAGTGTGCTTAATTCTCTCCAAAAACAACAAAAAATTAACTCTATTTATAAACCCCTCTCGTGTGTCATGACTTCCCAGCATCGTGCAACGACATTGTCATTCAGCGGAGAATTCTTGCTTGAGACTGTCATACGTTGCCAGCGGAATGGTTAGTGGGAAAGTCACAGGTTTGGAGCTCTCCTGGACTCTGGTGCTACCCACATGTTTATTGATCGTGATTATGTTATTCGCCATGGCATTCCTTTCTTTATCCTTGATAACCCAATAAAGATACATAACGCTGATGGATCAGAAGGCACTATTGGCCAGATTCAACATGTGGTAACCCTGATCGTGGAAATTGCTGGACATTATGAAACAATAGATGCTTATATATCTAAATTAGGTACATATCGCATGATCATCGGGTATGACTGGCTCTTCTACCATAATCCCGAGGTTAACTGGGTGCAGAAAATTATTTCATTTCCGCGCTGCACTCAGTATTGCAAAATTATGGGCACTGGCCCTCCTGCTTCTAATTATTTCGATCCAGACAATGCCTTTTTATGTACTATTGAAGAAGGACTAAAAGAACAGGTTCCAGAAACCTATCACAAGTTCCTCGAGGTCTTTTCAGAACAGGAATCAACTAGAATGCCGATATGAAAGCCTTGGGATCATGCTGTAGATCTCAAGCCGGACTTCGTTCCGAAGAAGAGTTGAGTAATTCCCCTATTGGACATTGAAATGGACGAAGTTCGCGCATTCATAGATAAGGAGCTCAAAAAAGGCTACATTGCTCCTTCAAAGTCGCTGCAAACTTCTCCCATCTTCTTTATTTCCAAAAAGGACGGTGGAAAACGGATGGTTATCGACTATCGTTACCTTAACGAGGGTACTGTCAAGAATTCCTATCCACTTCCCTTGATTCCACAGCTCATAGATCGGCTGAAAAATGCTGACATGTTCACGGCTCTTAACTTACGTTGGGGCTATAACAATATGCGGATCAAGGAAGGTGATGAATGGAAAGGTGCCTTCGTAACTCCAATTGGAGCCTATGAACCCACGGTAATGTATTTCGGAATGACTAATTCTCCCCTCACTTTCCAACAAATGATGAATAACATATTTAATGACATGTATGTGGTCGTAATTATTTATATTGACGACTGTATGATATTTACGTCGAAAAAGACTCAGGAAGAGCATGAGGAGGTCATAAAAGAGGTTCTCCGTCATTTACGCAATAATGACCTTTACATCAAACCCTCCAAGTGTCACTTCTCGAAGAATAAAGTGGACTTTTTAGGAATGGTTGTATCTAAAAAGGGGGTAGAAATGCAGGAAAAGAAAGTCGCTGGAGTTATGGATTGGCCCATTCCCACGCGGCTGAAACAGCTCCAAGGATTCCTAGGACTTTGTAATTATTATAGGTGTTTCATTTCAGGCTTTGCCAAGATCGCACGCCCCTTGAACGATCTTACCAAGAAAGATGTTCCATTCACATGGGGTCCCAGTCAACAAGCGGTGTTCGATGCCCTCAAAAAGAAATTCACTACTGCCCCACTTCTGGCTTATCCTAATCGGGATCAAGAAATTCGGGTCAAAACCGACACCTCGGATATCGCAACAGGAGCTGTGCTCTCCACCTTATATAATGATGGTAACTGGCGACCTATCGCCTTTATTTCCCATTCCTTTGATAGCACAGAGTGCAATTACCCTATTTACGATAAAGAATTGCTTGCAGTAATTCAGGCGCTGGAAGAGTGGCACCACTACCTTATTGATCGTGAAAGATTCGAGATCTGGACCAATCACAAGAATCTGGAGTACTGGAAGAAGCTGCAAACTCTTAGCGGTCAGCAGGCTCGTTGGCATGCCGTGCTTCAGGAATTTAATTATTTATTTGTTTATAAACCAGGTTCTTCCAATGGCTGGGCCGATGCGCTTCCTCGTTGTCCGGACCATGGTGAGGCAGTGCAGGATCATAACGCCAATATCACAGTCCTGCCTCCCACTGTTTTTATTAATTTGGTCTCTCTGTCTTCGGACTTTCTTTCAGAGTTAGAATCGGAGTCTGCTTCTCTCAGAGTAGATGCCGTGAACGACTTCCTTTTCGATGCTACTATGAACATTTTCAAAAATAACAAAAACAAAGTTTTCATACCTCCTTCATTATGTACTCGTCTCTTTACTTTATGCCACAATTCTCCCATCACCGGTCATGGCAGACATTCTAAAACTATTCACACACTTACTCGTTATTTCTCGTGGCCTGGAGTCACAAAAGACGTTCGAACATATGTAGACAGCTGCCAAGTGTGCACCCTCACGAAGGGAAAGTCAAAAGCACTGGCAGGAAAACTCCTTCCGTTACCTGTGGCCAAGAAGCCATGGGAAGATTTATTGGTTGATTTCATTACAGGATTATCTGAATCATATTCATTTACGGCTATTTGTGTGGTAGTGGATCGCTTCTCCAAAGAAGTTGTATTCATTCCCACTTACGATACTTGTTCTTCTTTGGACCTTGCGAAATTATTTAGAGATCACGTTTGGTGTATTCACGGACTCCTTTCTACACTGGTTTCCGATCGTGGTCCCCAATTCATGTCCGCTTTTACCAAGGAACTCTGTAAACTCCTCGGTATCTCCCAGAAAATTTCCATGGCCTATCATCCGCAAACCGATGGCCAAACGGAGCGTGTTAACCAAGATCTTGAACAATATCTCCATGCTTACGTAGGGAAGAAGCAACACAAATGGGCTGACTGGCTCAAAATGGCTCAATTCTCCCATAATAATACCATCACTACTGCTACTGGCTCTATTCCTTTCAACGTCACTTGTAATTATGCCCCTCACATGGGTTTTGAAGGGAGATTAGCTGGGTTCACAGGAAAAATGGGCCGTTCTCACAAGGAGATTGAAGAAGCACTCGAAAATACTCAAGATCGCATGATTGCTTCTGCAGAGAAAAGTCGTTAGCCCCAGAGTATTCCATTGGCCAACAGGTTTGGCTATCCACTGATAAATTAAAGCTTCCTTACACAGCAAAAAAGTTAACCCAGAAATGGATTGGACCCTATGCTATTACAGCGGTCCTTCCTAATGCCGTTACACTTAAACTTCCCAATGCTGTACGCATTCATCCCACGGTCAATATCTCTCGCATAAAACCATATCAGGAAACGTTATCTGGACAGCCCAAAGTCCGACCCGATGTGATTGAAGTAGATCAGGAAGGGGAAGAACAATTCGAAGTGGATTACATAGCTTCATCTCATCTCAAAAATAGGAAGCTGGAATATCTGGTGCACTGGAGAGGATATGATGAAACCGATCGTACATGGGAATCAGCCGATATCATTAACACTGCCCCTCTGGCAGTTGCCGATTTCCACAAATCCAATCCCTCCGCTCCTCGTAAACTCCGCAGTCTCACGGCATTCTCCTTCGCCTCTCTTTTTTCTCCATTTGAGAACTTTACAGTCACAGACCATACCACGACTCGCCTGGAATTCGAGTCATAAAAAGGGGGTAGTGTTATAATACGAACATTTTCAAACTTTTTAAGACTTGTATTCTTTTCTTTTCCAGTCACATGATCTGTGCACGTGACCATGGTAACCCTCACATGACCAGGTCTGGAATCAATGACGTCATACCATGAGGTGACTGCACTCTTTTAATTTCCACTCTTCTCATACAGCCCCTTTAATCTCTGTTGTTCCCTTCTCACACTCGTGAGATCACTTAGTCTATTTATGGTATTTCCTCCCATACATAGCATGGTCTGTGCGTGAGCCTGTAACATATATAAAGTAGCACTTTGCAACTGGTACCCCCAATCTAATCCACTTTGTTCACCACTATAGTCATTGCCTTGGTCCTTTGGCCATTGTAGACTGTGTTGGACGGAAAGGACCCTCATACCCTCTTCATTGAGCCAGGAGTTGTGTACCCTGCAAATATTGTCCAAGCCTTGTGGAAGTGATCAGACGCTTTGGCGGTAGTTCATAACACTCACCACAGCCTCTAGATTACTTCAGAGTCAGACAGTGCTCTGCATGACCACCTATTCTCCCCCTTGTTCTCATTACATTCTTTGTCATTGTCATGCCATATAATTTGTTTGTACATACATCACACAAATCTACTGTCTTCTTTTCTCCCAGCCACAGATCCCCAAGTGACAGCCAAAGAGGGGGACCTATCTGTACCCAAACAAGTGTTTTACTAATGCATTGTGTCATATCCCATAAATCCACAAGTCCATCTCCAACACCTCTGACACCTCTGGTGTATTATATACCAACTCTAGCCTCTTTTTATATATATTGCAACTCCAAACCTCCAGAGTTATCTCTTCTTTCATCTATCCTGTAATACTCATTTCCAATACTCATGTACCTCTGTTATCCCTGCATCTTGTACCTCCATCATTCCTGCATTCTATACCTTCATCCTTCCTGACCTTTTATCTCTGTCTTCCCTTAGTTACCCATCTCCCCTTTCATTATCCCCTTGAAAATACTTGTACCCCCAAAAATACTCAGACCCCTGGACTTTAGTACTTCATCTCCTATTTCACCTCCATATATAAACCCCCATATCTAGCTTTGTACTTTAGCTAGATTATCAACTTACAGTAGATCCTAACTTAGATTCTAACTTAGACTTCTGGCTATAGACTCTCTGTTCACCTCCAACCTTATTGTTCCCCTCCAAATCCCCTCCAAACCTCCACTCAAAAATACAAGAACCCAATCAATAGCAAGGGTACACCACATACAGTGAAGCCAATGTTCTTATTTCCACCAACTCCAGAGTTCCAGAGTTACACCTGGAGATCGTTGGCACAGTCTTAACACATTGCTTCCACCTGGGCCAGCCACTATCTGTTCTGCTCTGCTACCATCATCTGTCTGTTTGCTCCTCCCAGTCTTCATTTCTGTTCCTTCTACCCAGACCAACCACTGTCTGTTCTACTCCACTGCCATCATCTCAGTCTTCATTTCTGTCCCACTGTGGCCCATTGTTCTCATATTGCTCTCCCACTGCTGGTATTGCTGTGTTGCTGTTCTGTTGCACCATGATTCTCATATTATTTCCTGTTCATCCCTGTAACACCCACATAGCCTGTATCTTCCCAATCATGAAATATGTATTGTATGATTGCATTTTCATTGGCCAATAACCCTGATAAGGAAACAGATATTAATCGACAAGGATTACCAGATATACTACAGAATTCCATGCCAAAGGCACCAACAAATCAGTTCGAGTAACAATGATTGTTTCTAGCTAAAATGTCCCCATCAGTGTCATGTTTTGTCACTGATTACGACTGCCAAGCAATGATTCAAAATTCGATTGACATTAAGTATCGGGGTTACGAATACTAGATATAATGCCTTTAACTTCCCTCAGTGTTTCGCTGAATTGGGCGTGGGAATTTGGAATCATTGTCTGCTCTGTTACCGTCGTAAGCATGTCATATGTTGTAGAAATGACGGACCATGTGATGAGCAATCGTGTGTCAAGAATCCCTGAACAAATGAAAAATTACAGCGCATTCCATGCTACCTTGCCATTGTCTGAAAATGGAGCACTAAAAGCGAAGCTCGACATGTTAGGGTTGTTTCACTCGAAATCATATTCATGTGAGCATATTGGAAGATTAACTGATGTACGAATCTGACGGGAACGCACGATCATGATCCGCCCACTATTTCAGTGGTCATGGTAACACCACAGCAAATTTGGAGTCAAACACTATATACTACCACTGTACCAGCAGTACAGCGCCGCGAGTACCACGGCACAGAAAGTCTCATGCCCGACCGTGCGCAGGCTCGGCGGCAAGAAACCCATTAATACGCATGACCCAGACAAACTACGACGACTCACTGATGATCGTCAAAAAAGTGGTGCGAAACTCCTGACACTGTTGCTACAGGGTTTGGCCCATCGTCGTAAGAA
>JBBPQZ010000688.1:0-12830 GCA_038092795.1 Boletus rubissimus | reverse complement strand
GAGCTACGGGAGTCACCACTGCGATGGTGGAAACCATGGAGGAATGTTTCAAGCAGGATGTCCTTCGGAAACTTCGACAAGGTGGTGGCCGTATTCTGCTTCACGACGAAGTAGAGGAGCGCCTTGGGGTATTCGCGATCATACCCATATGGGAAACAGTTTCGGAAGAAGATATCATGACACCACGAGACGTGTTCGACCTCGTGACGAAGGAAGGCTATAAGGTCCAGCCCTGTCCAATACGTCGATACCCCAGCTAACTACTTTCAATCCTAGATCGATCATGGCCGTGTGGCAATTGTGGGGGAACTCGTATCGTGTTTACCAAATGACTAACACCGAAATCCAGACTGACGAACAAGCACCACTCCCTGACGCACTTTCTCAACTTCTGAATCATGTTCGACTTGGATACTCGCAAGCAGGTGACTTCATCTTCAACTGTCAGATGGGCAGGGGTCGCACCACCACTGGCATGGTGACTGCATGCTTAATTTCAACTGTCATGAATTGAGTGGGGGAAGAGAACGTCGATGTCGCCGAGGACATGAGTATGTTGAATTGATTGCCCATCCGAGGAGGAAGCTTACTTGCAAGGTAATCGCCCCGTCTTTGCAGCTGATCTAATGGTTAAGTTCATTCGCAGGGGAGTACAAGACGATCTTGCAGCTTGTAGGCGTACTCTCCCATGGCAAGATCGCAAAACGCCTGACTGGTGCAATTGACCTGATGCAAGATGTCCAGAACCTGAGGAAAGCAATCTACGAGTGAGAAGCTCGTTCCCTTGTGCCAAAGTCTTTCTGCTGAATACGATGGTCATGATGTAGTTACAAACTGGAGGCGGAAGCGTGCGAGAAAGGAAGCGCCAAGCAGGGGAAGTTGATGAATGTTGCCGTGAATTATCTGTGAGGTAGTGACAGTAGTTTCACAACAGGCCATCTGCTCACCGACTCGTATAGATATCGCTATGGAGCGCTCATAGTGTTTTGCAATTATCTGATCGAAATGCGAGGATCGAGTGGCAAAGGAGAGGAGAAACCATTCCCTGCTTGGCTCCGGGAACACCGGGAGATCGCTAAATTGTTGGGAGTGATGAGCTCGAGTTGCTCCGAGACGACGACGGTCCAAACCACATGGGCGGTGTCATGGAAAGGGTGTGCGACTTGGCATAATGCGCAGCTTTATCCGTGGAAGGTCAGTTCATTAAGGATGGTGGTGTATGTGAAGACGTACAATGCTCAGAAGACTTGTAACTCGCGCGCCGGTACAATGGCGACCGTTCAACCTTGGATGACGTCCCATACCTCGCTTTGCCGGACGAGCTGGATGCCTGTGTATCCGTGTCAAAGGCATCATACCGCAATGGTAAGGGGATGGCAATGGGAGCAGAGTAGCTATTGCTACGCTTGGTCTTCAAGCGCGGTGGGGAAGTGGGTCCACCAGAAGCTGCATCCGGAGCTGTGATTGTATAGGTTAGCGTTCGCTGGGGATGAATCGCCATTGAGATTTTGAAGACTGCTCGGGGGGAGGAGAGCTGTCGCTAGAGTGTCCGCCGAAAATGTGGCGCAAGTAGGAGGTCATGGTTTTTCGTTTACTGGGTGGGGACGTAAACCCGCTGGAAACAGAGGGGCGAGGGATCAAATCAGAATCTGTGGTATGAGGTGGGGAGTCATCAGTGACCCCAAGCTCATCAGAGAGGATACGGGGATCGGTCATGCGCTGAGCGTTCGCAGAGGAACCATGCATATAAGGCTTGTCTGATTAATATCACTTGCTAGGTCGCCAGGAAAACTCGATCGATCAACACCAGAGTGAATCACTGATTCATCCTCTTTGTTCCCTAGATAGACAGCATCTGAGAACAATGAGCAACGGTGACAATATGAAAACATCGCTCTTACCATTGTGTGTAACTATAGAATAGTGCACCGGCACCAATGCTTCTACTTGGTTCTGCAGGTCTTCCAGCGTCCGTGATTGTCCCTGGATCACGACGATTAAAAAATGAGCATAGGAAGAAAGGCTTCCTCACCCCTTCAAGCGATTTGAGCATAGCTATCCACTGACTGTCAGGTGTCACAGCGATTTTTGCGGATGGTTCCTATGTCATCAGGAGTATAACCGTTGCGTATCTTCATCCAAAGTGCTACCCACTTTGTTAATAGATACTGATTAATAATCTCCGATGGATGGGACGCCTAGCAAGCGATCACGTTAATACAGGCTCAAACTGGTGATGCAGAATGAAAATTTACCTGTGATGTTTGTGGAACTAAGGGGAGTACGTGAACCAGAGCGTTGATGATTGACGCTATGAACAAAGGGTACCTAGTTGGATGGCCAGACAGTTCCAGGGAGATGTCAACTCATGTTGATAGGCTTGCAACTGTGGTGTGGGTCAGGAAATACCGCAGACAAAGCGTGCTGGGGACGAATGACATGCACAAGGACAATGGTCAAGAGAGCGAATGTGGCTGGCCCGATCCCCATATTTACTGCAAACACAGTGAGGCGTTGCAAAATGTGTGCCGTACTTGCAGACCAAAATTCGTGATCAGATGCATTCCCGAATCGGCGACACGACATGGAGCAGTGCACGCTTACCTTGCAAAGCCACTGGCAGTCCGCTCATGAAAAAGTAAGAACATCATGAAAATGGCAATCAACGCACCCTCCCCAGCTGCGGCAGAGAGTTGCAAGGTGAGTAGGGTCTGTGCATAAGATACTGAGGTCTTCGATTTGGAATATAATGCATGCTCCTACCGTAAGTAATTTGCCACTAAGTGCAGTGGTGTCAACGGCATGTACACTGGAGGCGATTAAGAAGCACGCTTAGCAGTTGTGGTCCAGGAAAAAGAACATCCGAACGAACCCATTCGCACTATACAACGCTTTTGCGAAGTAAACTAAGGTTGTAATCATCAGCATTTACTTCCGACCGGGTGTGACGGATGATAGCATACTAGTAATAGGCACTGATATCAAGAAAAGATCTTGTCAGACTTCAGTCCCCGATGCTTATAAAGCCTTACCAAGCTGGAGGATCGCTAGCATAACCTGCACTCAAGGATTGCGTGAAACGAAAATTGCTCGTCCATACAGAGTGCTCACACACATGAGAGGTGCAATAACTTTCTTCCCGCTGACTGAGGGGCCGTGAGTAATACGACAAGGACTCGAAGGCAGAGACGCACAAACATAGATCCGATACACGAGAAAACCTTGTGTAAGCACCGCGACTAGCGCCTGAAAAGTATCAGCATTCGTTCCGGGGATAAAACTTAATAGTTACCGTCGGGAGTCCCTGTTACTACGACTTGTTGGTGGATATTCCAAGGAAATTACGAAAAGAACTCACGATGAACTCCCTAGGAAGGCGATAGAGCCGTGAAAAATGTTTCTAAAAACAATGACTTACGGAATCGCAGTCAGAAATGACACTGGGTCCACCAGACCAGCAATAAAATATTTGTATGCTATGAGGCACAAGATGAACGACGTCTCTGAGTGCTGTTGCCTATGGAGAAACGAACCTCCAGCAACAGCCAATGCTTCATGAATCATATTGAGCGCCCTGCCATGAGCATTTGGGACGCTAAAAACCGAAGCAACATGAATTTTACCATATAACAGCCACCTGGGAAGGACGGTCACGTCATCATGCTGTACGAAAGGTCATCTTGATAGCTGGAACAAAGATACGGTAAACTGACAAATGCGTGCAAGGAACGTGAACCTTACTGAACATAATAGAATAATCTGTCGGAGTAGTGAGAATGCACCTTATCTCTTCACTGCGACACACTTTGGAATGGACAATACGCACGTTTGCACGCATGTGACACCGTAAAATAGGGTCGTCAGGACAGCAGAAAAAAAGACCGAGCCGTACACTGGCCCAAGTAGCGGGGCAAGTGAGTTAGTTGACATGACACTTATCGGCCCAACTCTGCTTCAGTTAGCAAGGAACAAAAGATTGAGGTGGAGACAGAGCAGCAGTCAGTTCATGCATATATATATCCAAGGGAATCCGGTAATGACTGCCCCAATGGTGGGTCCTGCGGGGATAATTGCCCTACCGGTTTCGTGAATATTCACCATTCATACTTGACATGGCACAATGCTGGACTGCTCCACAATTATGTGTCATTCGGGGATCTGAATGTCCTTCAATTATTAACGGCAATGCAGGATCACGGCAATGGCTGGATGCATCACTGGTGTCAAACAATCCCTCGCAGCCAGCAGAGACTGAGTGTGCCAGAATGAGAGCTCAACGCGAACAGCCAGGACCAAATGACTGCCAAAATTTCCTGTTGAAAATTTTCAATGAAAAGGACACGCGCGGTAAGAAGTGATGGATCCGATTGATGCGGGAGACATGCATGATGCCATGCATGATAGCAGCGGGCCTGCACCTCGCTCGATCGTTATCCGATCGTTTTCCATCGCTGCACCACCGGGCCAGTCCAACCCGTCCGCGTGTTGTCTCGGGCGTATACGACAATGACGAGGGAGGGAGGGAAGGCCTCTCCTCCCCCTCCCTCCCTCGCGCGAGGACAAGGATGACGGGAAATGAGACAGGAGACAAACGAACTGGCACACAGGCACAAGGTGACGAGACGAGACGAGATTCACGCGCAGCGCGAGCAGAAAAAAACACTCACACTATGGCCCAGTGCCAATTCAACCTTGCGTCGCAACATTATAATCATTGGTGCGGTTCGGAAAATACCTCCCTGAACAGGTACATAGGGCCACTTAAAGTGCGGTTCAAATCTTCTCTTTCATGTTTCCTTCAACCTCCACTCTTTTCAGATCTCCAACGAGCAGCATGGGGGGACTCATCGTCGTCGCTAATACCAGCCAGTACAACTACGATAGACTAATCGTTTGACCCGACAAAGATCCCGTTCACATCACGGTCCAGAAACACAAAAACACGCGTTGCACAGTTGGCAATCACAGTATTCCAAGAGTTCCAAACCCGTTGATCGCAGATATCTCGCTCAACAACCAACTCGACTCGGACGATGTCGATGAACGTCAGCAGACTCGCCCGACTGGCTCCACGGCTTGACCCCACCCCCAAAATCGCCGTCGCCTGGATCTGGACATGGTATGCGAGCACCAAACCTTCCAACAACGAGCACACAATGGGCCTCAGCGTCAATTCCACCTCCACCCCTTTGCCTTTGCGTTTCGTACCCGCGACCCAACGAGCCCAAACCCCACTCGTGAACGGAAACCGACATGTTCATCCCACCCGCACACGACCCCCTCCTCGACTACATCGCAGCCGTCATCCAACGACACGGTCTCCGCGCACGCGCCGCACACACCGTCTCTCGCATGCTTCTCCACATCCACACCTTCACACGTGCAACCCCCCACACCCATCGTTCGAGAGGCCATCATGACCGCCGCCCCTGCCGTCCGCGTCGTCTCGTTCAAATACGGGGCAAAGGTGATGATGACGCCACACCCGTTGACGGAGAAACAGCGCGTGCGCACGGGACTCAAGGCGATTATCGCAGCGAGCGAGTCGAGGCCGGGGAAGAGTCTTGAAGTGCGATTGGCAAGAGAAATGATCGCTGTGGTACAGGGTGAGAGTAGATCGCTAGAGGAAAAAGAACGTCTGCACAGACTAGCGATGGTAAATAGGTCAGTCTGTTCTCTTCGCGGGATGTCCCCTCTACTGAGCCTTTTCTTAGGGGAAACTTATGCAGATGAACCATCTCTTGGATTTACTGATGTCCGCCTGATGATAGAGGGGTCCACAAATTAATACACTTCGTCTTTAGACAGATCAACGCGTGATCAAACTGGACAAAAGAAAAGGTGGGTAAGAAAGTATGACTATCACTATTATTACAGTATCTCCTGGGATCTCTTTTTTCGCCCAGAGCCTCGATAGACCCACCGGATCATCCGCCATCATAGTTGTTCTCTCCACGCAACCCACTCCACTTGAACGCCTCGCGGAGTACTTAACGAGTCTCGCGAGATTGCTGAATGGGCTAGGGACACGGACGTCGAAAGGTTAGAACGAGTGCGACTGACTTCTCTACAACGGTGCCGACAGTCAGCGTTGAGCCTAGGTCTGACGTGCCTCGTACCCGCCGAATCCGAGATCTGTATTTCGCTCACTGGTAACTAGCATCATCAAATATGACGGTCATGGACAGGAACACGATACAATTCACCATCTCATACTCGAAGCGTACATTTGAATATACACAAGGTCCTCTCGCTTTTCTTTTCTTTTGCATAAACGCATTTGGTTGGTCGGCGCGTTCACAATTTACTAGCTCCAGAAGCCTCAATGAACCTCTTCTCCGCCTCTTCAAAGTTGATGACGTTCCAGATGGCATTGAGGTACTACACGTAGCAGAACGTGTCATCATCGCTCAGGGCAACGATCCCTCGTTTCGAAAACGCACCTCGGCTTTGACGTTGAGATATTGAAGGTAAAACGCATGTTCCCAGATATCGACGCCGATAATAGGGACGTGCGACAGAAGCGGGTCCTGGTTGGACGTCGTCACGATCTCGATCGTCTTGCTCTTGGGGTTGTAGCCCTGCACGACGACGACGACGACGACGACGACAAGAAAAAAAAAGAGGGCAGTTTCAGCGCTGAGCGATAAAGCTACGATCGTGGATGGAAAAAAAAACGTACGAGCCAGCCCCAACCGGAACCTTGGATGGCCGCCGTGGTCGCATTGAACTCTTTCTTGAAAGCGTCGACCGAGCCAAATGTGGCGTCGATGGCTTTCTTGAACGGCCCGTCCTTGATCACGCCGCCGTTACCCTTGCCCTCGGCTGCGGAGGGCGCGAGGATCGTCCAGAAGAAGGAGTGGTTGATGTGGCCTAGGAGTCGAGGAAAGAGTGAGACGTGAGAACCGTCCGATCGATGGCGATCGTGATAGCGATGACATATATGATAACAGAAATGTACGTATCGCGCGCGACAAGGGGATACATAAAGAGACTTACCACCACCGTTGAAGCGGATGGCGGCTTGAAGGGCGATGCGTTCCTTGGGGGTGGCGGCCTTGACGTAGTTGGACTCGGCAGCGTTGAGGGCAGTCACGTATGCTTGGTGGTGCCTCGTGTGATGAAGGGTCATGATTTGCTCCGAGATGTAGGGCTCGAGCGCATTGTAGTCATAAGGGAGGGGGGGAAGACTGTGAGCCATCGTGTCGAGTGGGTGGTGATAGAATGAGAATGAGAGATGCGAGACGTGCGCCTATCTCGTTGCTCCAACTAACCGATCTCTAAATACATATTGTCTCATCGTTGTCTCGTATTTATCGCTTGCGACGTATCATCTCTAATACACGCCACACTCTACCCATCGATCGACTACATTTACCTTAACACTTATTCATAGCATGTTAGTATTCGGAGAGTGGAAGCACTTTGCCTAGGGCACGCAGTCAGTCCAAGTCGCACCGTTAGCTTGGACGGTGAGACGCACCTATATTCGCATAAGGACTCTTCTTCCGGCCTCCGAGTAGCTCCACATCGCCACTATCAAAGAAAGAATATCCCGCTGTGTCCCACACTGATCAGCTGATAGGGCTGAGAAATCAAAGTGGCGACTGACTCATCGTATCCTCGTAATCATCGCTTGCACCGTCGTCGGAGCCGCTCTGACCGTTAATGGCTCGCCCCGTCTTGGAGTCACGAAGAATACCAGAATGATCGACAAACGGCGCAGGTCTCTCGTTGGCTGACAAGTAAAGATGGACGAGGATGCGCTGGACCTCCGACAAGTAACTCTGCAACGTATCCAAGTACCGCCTTGTCTGGAGATGCTTTGACGACGCCACACTACATATGAAACTCAGGCGTCAGTTCAAGATAGCGCACAGGCTTGGAATGATATTTACATGCTTATTCCATTCTCCTTGATGATGTAACCAATACCGTATCCATCTGCTGCGACGGGACCAAATCCAAAAAGCCGGAGCGCAGGGTTTCCGCAGTTCGACGTTGATAGAATAGATGTGCCAAGCAAGTTCCAACCGGGGTCCGCGAAGATGGATGGCAACGCCGCCTGAACAGTCGTCGCGGTGCTAGGAACAGGATCGTCTGGGAGGGGATCGAGGTTCCCACTCAGCTGGCGTTGGTTAAGGCAATACAGCGCGTAGAGATGTCTAGTTCGGGTGTAAGTATAGCTGGGCTAGCGTCGACCCTCCAAGACTGACCTGTCTTGTCCGAGACCTTGACTGCACTCTTTCGTCAAATCTACGTGACGTTCGCATGCTTTGCGCAGGGCGATAATCTTCTGCTCGTTGGACGCCTCTGAGAAAAATGTCTGCAAAAACAAACCAAACGGATAAGGTGTCCGAACGAATAGTGGCGACGAAGGCACTGACCTTTGTGAACTCGACACTCTCCGGCTGGACGGTCCGAATTGCTTCGGTCCGACCGTGCAAAAACGCTTTCGTCATCGCAGGCTCGTATGTACACTCGGTTCTTCCTAATTGTGATAAGATCAGCCTTTTCAACACTCCAAGCGGACACAACTTACCATAAAGGCCAAAATACGCAGCCTGGAATGCCATTTGAACGAATGCATCTGGGCTGAATCCATGGCTGGTGATAAAATTCTTTCCATATCCCTTGAATTCCAAGGCTTGGCAATCGTTCTGACAGATCAAGTCGCTCAGCCTCGTCTCTGCAAACCGAATTCCAACACGGATCTGAGGCGTAAGCGTCCAAATAAGTTTTGCGGGGCTTGTATCGTACAGGGCAGAAGCGACGCTTGATACGGAGGAAACGTGGCAGTATCTTGCTGGATTGCTAGCCTTGGGAGGTTTGTAAGACTTTGCATGAGGGGAGAGCGGAGCACGGAAGAGTGTAGGCGCCGAAGGGTTGATGGAACGCGCCAAGAGCATGAGGCCCTCTGTGAACACATCAGCTGCAAATCTGATAACGTTCAGGTACCTCGTGAGCACAAAAAAAGGGGGTTTCGAGTCGAACATGTACCTGAGAACGGTGTGACCATCGACGCCAGTATGCTCAAAGTTGATTCCAGCGGCACCATCCGCGCAAACGATGATCTGAAGCTATACTCACACGACGTGAGTATGTCAGTTACACCAAAGTAGTACATGAACCAAAACCTTGTCGTACCACCTGTTGGTACATGTCCCTACTTGAACACCCTCTCGAAGGTCGTACGTTCCACACAAGAAATTGGAGCAGAGCGCAGCCAGGTCTTCTCCATTCGCGTTTCCCGAACTGTTGCGTTGGTTCTCGATGCCTTCGCGAGCGGGTGCAGCGTCGTCAAGACAGACGACGAACAACGCATCGTCAATAAGACTCAAGCAAGCGGCGTTCGTTCGGTCTTCTGCAAGCGCTTGGCGCAAATGAGACCAGGTCTTTCGGTTTTCAGTGGTGAGCACTCCGATAGCCGTGCGGGCAACCTGAACGTCATCAATACTCGATATAAGTGAAAAGAGTGCTGTATTAATTGATGATCGACGGACCTCCGTGATAGGGGTCTTGTCCGCATCCTGCACGATTGCCTGAAGGTTGCGAAGCACCTCGCGTTCGGTTAACAGAGGCCGATTCTCGTCATCGAGCACGTCGAACCAGTCTGAGTAGACCGGGTCGTTCAAATCAATAACGACAACGAAAAGTAGTTAGGTATACGTACAAAACTGTCCTCGTCTGAGGACGACGATGTGACGAGCAGCCTCGTTGACAACCATCTTACATCCCCTCTATGCCCGCACGATCAGCTCCCATCCGCGATCGATCGACGGAGATCCGCACCTGTGTTGGGATCCGTGCCGTTCCGAACAGTCGCGTGTATTGATCCATGTCAAGTGGACGTTCACGGACGGCATCGGGATCGAGTAATCCGGCACGAAGATCGTGCACGAAGCCGAGGGAAGAAATGATGAGGGAAGCGGCGCGAGGCAGCTGAGATCCTCGATCGGGGGTGGGGTCGTTCCTTGAGAAGTGACATTAAGATAAACAGACGATCACGAGGGAGGAGAGGCGTACTCGAGCACGAAGAAGGGGTTGAGAGCGAGGACTACGGGGTCGCTGTGTGACAAGTAGCTTTCGTACCTATATCGGACGGACCGAGGATTCGTATCGCACCACAATGAGACGGCGTGGCAGGAATAGGAAGAGTCGAAGTTCCTCACCAAAAGTCCTCGATATAGCTGCGCGACAGAAGAGTACCCGCAAAAAGTCGGTATTGCGTCTAAACATAAGTGTGTATAGGGACATACCTTGCTCTCCCTGCAGCCCACTGCTTGAGACGTTCCTGAAGGGCAGGACCATCTCCTTGAAGGAAGCCTTGAACGGCACGGGTAGTAGCGGCGTGTTCTTCGTCATCTTGCAAGCCACGGAGAGCGGTTAGATATCGCTCGCAAGTGTGCTCGAGAGGAGGAATGGGTAACTTTGGGAGGGCATCCTGGTTCGCAAATGTGCAGCCGGGGGTCGGGGTGTGAGGAGAAAACTTTGTCGAGGTCATTGAGAAAGGAGAGAGAGAGTAGTACTGTCCTTATGACATGGCTGGAGAGCGGTAACCGGCAATACGCTACAATTGGAAAGGTGCGGAGATAAATAACACATGATACCGCGAGACCTCAAACTGTTGATGGGGAGTTATCCCCGCTGTTCTCCTAGTACTCGGAGACGATGCGTACCACCCATGATGGGCCTCATTCAAGTCGGTTCAACGGCCGTACGAAACAGTGCAACTCGAATCCCGCGTCGGAACAACACTAAACGACACGGATTTAGGCTGGTTCGAGAGACAGAGGTCCGGGTATTTCCCCACTTCGGGCTGTTTTGACTCGAGCAGAGTTATCATATCAATTTATCAAATGCACTAGATATCAGGCAGCCTGGCTCGTCCTACCATCTTCCACGCTTGGCCAACGAAAGAAACTACTTATATACGTTTTTATAGGTTTCTTTGTCGGTCGCACGTCGGAAAGCGCCCGAGAGTTACATGTCCCGCAAGACATCTAGGACTCTTTGCGACCGCCTTTTCTTCCTGCGCGTGATTTCATCTTGTGTTCACCTCCTTCAAGTCGCCCGCGAAATGAGCACTCAAGTGGCACGCAATGTACGAGGACAACTGATCAAAAATTATGTACTATGATAACGAAATCGCACCCCGGTACGAACCCAGCTTTTTCCTTCATGAGGACAATTACAATTGCAGCAAGGACTCTTTATTGATTCGGCATCCTCTCCTTCTCGCTCTTCGCATGGGGCTTCCTCGACGCAGTATCGGTTCGCCAATCCCTCGCCCTTCCTTACTTCGTCGCATGCCTCATTTTTATCCATCGGAGACAACACTGATCGTTACGCTCGCGGCTCGCTGGGACAGTGTTGTCGGCGGCGACCACTTCGTGCGTCCATCTATCTCTCAGGGAAACCTTGTGGCACCGCATTCATAGGCCTATTTCATCCTATCAAACTCGCCGGCAGATTCACTTTGGCTAAGGGTGGATTCCTAATCAGTCTTTCGTCACGTACTTACGACCTTGGTCACGATTAGCATGTTTGCTGATAAGATTGATAGTCTCAAGGTATGCTCCCCCTCACTTCTCTGTCGACATTCCCCCATACCTCGTGGTTGGGCTACCCTTCTGACCCCGACGCTTGTAGCATGGAATATCACTGCTACTGGATCGGAGCTTGATCTCAGTGGTTATTTCGAGTTACAACCCTATCAACAGCCTCTGTCGAGTGGGAATGCCCTTGGTAGTCATTCATTCTTCTGATCATCACCTTACTGTCAACTTTACACAGGCTCGACAGATAATACATTGTCACCGGCATGCAACACGACGTCCTCTGGGACAAGAGGACAAGCTGGTCACGCGTACATGTGATTATACGTTCCCATACTTATTAGGAGCTGCTTTGATCACGACCTTATCTCCATAAACGCGTATGTACATTTCTTGGATTCATGATAGCACGAGAAGTTCCAACTCTCTACATATTGCGGTGTAACACTATCGACCTGGTAAATACTGCATTCTTTTTTTCTTATCGTACAGATCAGCTGAGGCTTTCCGCTATATCAGCGCGAGACATACTGTAATATTATCGTTCGAAGACTCCACAAGTAACACCAAGACCACGATCAGCAACGTTGATGTTCTCTATTTACGTCGATCAGCCAGGAGTGACGCATACCACGTGAACGTACCCATTTATTATCAGCGGTGGTTCAAATGACGCAGCTCGGAAGGTACTGCGGAATGCATTCGGGCCCCGGGTGGTAGGAGGTGAACGGCGTTCTACAGGAAGAGGTGTTGTCCACACTGGATTCGCTGCCAGAAGAAGCGCAGTCATGAACGACAGCGCAATAGAGGTGTGGGTCATGGTGCCAATTCCAGTGAAGCGCATCCTGTCTGACTGGGGGGTTGAGCGTGTTTGAGCTGCACGTACGGTGCCCTTTCATCCATGTCGGAGTTGATTTCACTCAACGGAGATTGGCCAGTCTGCAATATTCAGCAAAATGTAGCCTCCCTGACACCTAGCGATGTCGCCAGGTTAGGTCGCTTAGCGCACATAGACATACTGTAAAGAATCCGCTTTGGGAGCGCTTGCACGGCTGTCGACCAATGAGATGGCTCGGGAGAGCCGCGCAGCCCCTCATTTTGTAGCTGCTTCGCTGGCGCGGTTCCTTGATACCCTGTTTTGCTGCGCAAACCGAGGGCCACGCACATGAGTCAGTGATAGAGGGAGCCTTCGCTTACATTGGCCCAGCACCATTAAGGTCGGGTGGAATCCTCGGACGAAAGCTCTCACATAAAGAGGATATGTGGTAGTTG
>JBBPQZ010000687.1:0-12832 GCA_038092795.1 Boletus rubissimus | reverse complement strand
AGAGAAGACCCCCATACCCTCCTCATCGAGCCAGGACACGTGTAGCCTGCAAGCAGATACCTGAGCCTTGTGGAAGTGATCAGACTCTTCGGAGGTAGTTCATAACACTGATCACTTCCACAAGGCTTGAACGATGCTTGCAGAGTACATGACTCCTGGCTCAATAAAGAGGGTATGGGGGTCCTTTCTGAACAACACAGTCTACAATGGCCAGAAAACCAAGGCAATGACTATCATGGTGAACAAAGTGGATTAGACTGGGGTTTTCAGTCGCAGAGTACTACCTTATATATTGTACAGGCGTGCGCACAGACCATGCTATGTGTGGGATGAACTACCATAAATAGACTAAGTGGTCTCACGACCATGGGAACACAATAATGGAAATAAATGGGGCTGTGTGAGAAGAGTGGAAATTAAAGGCATGCAGTCATCTCATGGTATGACATCATTGGTTCTAGACCTGGTCATGTGAGGGTTACCATGGTCACGTGCACAGATCACGTGATTGGAAAAGAAAAAGGTACAAGTCTGAAAATGTTTGAAAATGTTCATATTATAACACACAGGGCGGTGACCCAGGATACATTCCATGTACTAGCTTGCCTCATAGACAGTCTGGTCATCAGACTACTATGTACATGTAATCAAGAAATACAGTCTCCTTTCGACAAGGTGTATCATCTACCCCTCTCTTCTCGACACCCCACATAGTGTCCTTGTTGACATCTCGAAATCAATCTCGCTGTACCTACACTGTGACACATCAAACTACCGCATGCTCACCATTGACCTGTGTATAAATGGGTTCCATATCTGGCAACACTGTGTTACAACTTTTCCTTTTCTTTGTACTACTCTTTCACCTCTGCTCAATCCATGTACTACCTTCAATCCTAGGAACTCTCATTTGTCACATCCTGGGGCATCCATTGGACTTCATTCCTTTTCTCCACCTTAGGCTTCTCCAACTCCCTCCATATCCATGATGCTTCCTCTTACCATATTTGTCTCGTTGATTCTCCCACAATCTGTCGGCCGCGTGTTCTGCTTTTCATCATTATGTATCCTTCCTTTTTGGATTTCTTTCTATTCCATTATGCGTTTTCCTTTGATCCATAATGCATAACCCTTTCTTTTGTAGTCGTCCTTGCATTTCTTACTATGGTCTATGCATGAGGAGACTCAGTATATAATTGACTCGAGTACAACTACGATCACTAGTTTAGACCTCCTTTGAGCTACCTTGTATCTCGTCGCCTAGCAATCTACTTGCTTCTCTCATCTTACTTGCCCCTCGATTAGGAAACCCCTAGACTGCTCTTGGTCGAACTTACCTTCCGGTTCGTTGACATCTTCAAGGAAACCCCTCAATCACCACTGTTGGAGGAATCCCCACAATGGAAGTACTGCGTCGTCGCTCCCCAAGCAACTCCTTGGTCAACTCGCTATCCGCTTGTTGATACCTTCAAGGAATCCCCTTGAATACCACTGCCAGAGGAATCCCCATGTCGGAAGTACTGCATCGTCACCCTTCAATGCGACTCCTTGTCATCAAAGGCCCCTTGTGATTACTCCTACCCCGGGTAGTCATAACACACTGCATTGACAATATGTCTTCCTTGAGGGCTCTTTGCATTCAGGACCAACATCCAGGAAGAGTAGATTTCAGTCCAAAACATTGGTCCAGGCATATTCAGTGGTGTTGTTAAATCACAATGCAACATTGAGGCTGTTGGTGATAATGTTGACATTTTGGACCAAGGTTAGTGGCGGAACAATTGGTGACATTTTTGATGTGCAAGGTGGGTTTTGTGATGGGATTGGACTTATGTTCATGCATGTCTATCAGGGCAAAAAGCGATTGAGTCTATTAGTGCCAAGCACCCAGTTTCAACCACCCCTCAGTACCAGCTTCAGAAATTGTTTGCAATGCAGAACCAAATCACACATGCAGAGATGAAGCTTTGTTGAGACAATCAATCTCTGCTTTGTGTTGTGTGCACTCAAAAATGTACATGGAGCTCAAAAGACAAGACATATGCATAGGTAAAATAGATATCCACGTTGTCGTTCAAAGTACAATCATCCTTTACTATCCTTCAATGGCTTGCCTCCCAGTTTCAACCCAAAGTCCTTGCTCAAACCTTGCAAGTACTATCTCCTCACACTTCCAGTTGAATTCCCTCTGATTCATTGGTGTTCCCCTCCAAGTCCATGATCTGACCCTGCCCCAGGGTGACATCCACAAATGTGATTGCAAAGACAGCCACATTTTGACTGCCAATGGATTGCAACAACATACTGAAACCACTCTCAATCCCATGACAGCAGCAACAGGAGTCACAGTTATACAGGTCTTGCATGCTGATGATGAACCTAGGCATCATGGGACATATGATTATATAACAAAACATAGCCAGGAAGAGCATTAAAGTGCTGTTTATTGTACCAGTGTTCCCATTCACAGATTCAAACAAAGAAATGAGATTTAAAAGCAAGTTCCTAGAAGTTCAAGGGAAAACATTGGAGTGGTTAGCTTTTGTGCAAGCATTCAAGAGTAAGATGAATAGGATGAATGGGAACAAAAGAGAGGAAAAAGAAAAACATACACAAGAAAATAAATGATCCCATCTCTTACAAGCTGTTGCATGTATTGGTTAAGCTGCTACTGCTTGGTTGCTTGTACATCTCAGCCGACTGCTTCAGGGTTTGAATGACAGTGAGCACCAAAAGTGTGATACTGAGAACTAATTGGGGGAGTACCTCATACAGATGAAGCAGGGGTGGAACATTGTTCAGAGAGTAACTGCAAACTGAAACATTAGTAACTTGGGAAACTGTGACTGGAGATGAGGATGACAGAAGATGAAGCACACTTGTGTGAGATTACACCAACACATGTAGTTTAGGTTGAAACATACCTGAGATGTGAGTATTGGGATTGTCATAGATAGCTGGCACAATAATAGAAACAGAAACCTGGAGCACATAAATGAAGAGAAGGGCCCAAAGGATCCTTTTGGATCGATTCCACATTGCATAAACCTGCAAGACCATCACTATTGTAATTGAATCACAGTCAGGCGAAATGAAACCAGGGGGTGCAGTGACTCACAATCAGCAGCATTGAGGAATATCATGAATGCCCACTCAATCACCAGATAGATTCCAGTACCTTCAGAATATCCATATCTCATACTGACATTGTGGAGGACAGCAAATAAAAGTGCTTACACCTACAGGACCATTATCAATACAGTCCATGAGCTGAATTTGGATGCATACATCTATCAGAGGAGGGTAATTAATGACAAACCAGGTGCAAAGGAGAGAAACTGACTGTGATTGGGCCAGGGACAAATGCACTACCAGCTGTGAATGCATGCTCCCCGTTTCCATTGGTGTCCCCACCTCCTTGCCATCTTCCATCCGCCAATGTCGGATCTTCCCTTCCTTGCCACCACTCATGATGTGCTTCCCATCGATGAGGAAAGCGACAGAATATATGTTACTTCGACCATTGATTTCGACGAATTTTACTTCCTTTTCATGACTGGGGCTGGAGAATGTTAATGTGGGTGTGTTTTCACTTGACTCTTGGGTCGCCGTCAAGTATCTCACTTTCAATTGTCTTGTCAGATTACGCAAGCATGAGCGCAGCCGCTGTTGGTTATCCCGTACGTTTCATTCTTGTGGCACAGACTATACCTTTTACCATACGCTAAGTACTAACCATCCATATCACGGACGCGATCATTCCTTCTACCCGTACAAACTCTCTTCACCCTTTCGCTCATCCCTGGTATTACTCTTTTCGTATAGTGCACCCTGATATAAATACCTATGAGTATATAGTATCCCCATCGAAGTACTGCCCCCCTCAGTCCGTTGACCCATGCAACGACTGAGGTGAGCCTTTTTCCGCATATCGTTCTATACCATAGTACTCATGTCATACCTAGCCCTTTCTCATCTAGGTAATCCAGCCAGTCCATTGACCCGCGCAACAACTGAGCCCTTTCTTGTCTAGATCTTATAGGTTATGAGCCCTGCTGCTTCACATTAAACCCGAAATACTACTCACAATGTCAACCACCATACCCATCACCACCGATATGCTCCCCAGCAACGTGCCCAAGCTCTGTTATAATATGAACATTTTCAAAACTTTTCGCACTTGTACTTTTTCCTTTTCCAGTCATGTGATCTGTGCATGTGACCGTGGTAACCCTCACATGACCAGGTCTAGAATCAATGACGTCATACCATGAGGTGACCACGCCCCTTTAATTTCCGCTCTTCTCACACAGCCCCTTTAATCTCCGTTATCGCGTTCCCATGGTCGTGAGACCCATTAGTCTATTTATGGTAGATCATCCCACGCATAGCATGGTCTGTGCGCGCCCCTGTACAGTATATAAGATAGCACTATGCGACTGGTATCCCCAGTCTAATCCACTTTGTTCATCACTATAGGCATTGCCTTGGCCTCTTGGTCATTGTAGCCTGTGCTGTTCGGAAAAGACCCCCATACCCTCCTTCGTGAGCCAGGACTTGTGTAGCCTGCGAGCAGATACCTGAGCCTTGTGGAAGCGATCAGACTCTTCGGAGGTAGTTCGTAACAAGCTCGATGTCAAAGGCACGAACTGGGCAATTTTTGCTTTCCGTTTCCAGACTGCTGTTGAGGCAAAAGAACTGTGGGGTCATTTTGAAGGGACCACTGCGAAACCTTCATTCAGCAGCCCGACGACCAACGCGGAAGATGTAGAGCTAAAAAAGTGGAAGAAAAACAAGGGTATTTCAAAGCATCTACTCACCCAGCACATCCCCGACTTGACCGTGTTAAGGATCCGTAAGATCGGAACTGTCAAGGAAATGTGGGCAGAAATTGAGCGCGAGTATACCGAGAAGGGTACCTATGCACAAATGGACCTACGCATGCAGTTCCTGGACTCCAAAATGTCGAAAGGCAGTGATGTCCGCCAGTTCTTAGATGGTCTGCGGACAAAGCGGGAGGAATTAGCATCAGTGGGAGTAGAGATCAATGAAAAAGACTACCGTTCCACCATTATTAGATCCCTCCCAAATTTCCTCGCCAACTTTGCCTCAAGCCAACTCGCTGCCGCCTGTTACAACTTCTTCTTTTCCTCGTACTTCTCTTTCGCCTCGTCTCAATTCATGTACTACCATCGGTGCTCGGACCTCTCATTCAGAGAATCCTCGCACGTCCCACAGACTATATTCCTTTTCTTCGCCACTGGCTTCTCCAGTTACCTCCGTACCTGTGGCGCATCCTCTTACCATATCTAGCTCGTTGATTTTCCCGCGATGTGTCGACCGCGTGTTCTGATCTTCATCATTACGCGTCCTTCCTTTTCAGACTTCTTTCCATTCTGTAACACGTCTTCTTTTGATCCGTAATGCGTCACCATTTCTTTCTTAGTCTTCCTCGCATTTCTTACTTCGGTCCGTGCGCAAGGGGACTGCGTATATAAACGACTCGAGTATCACTTAGATCCTTAGTTTAGACCTCCTTCGATTTACTCTTGTATCTCGTCGCCGCTAAGCAATCTACTTGCTTCTCTCGTCTTACTCGCCCGCGATTAGGAAACCCCTAGATCGCTTCCTTGATCGGCTTGTCCAACGACTCGCCGATACCCTTGTCCACCGTTGGAGGAAACCCCACAACGGAAGTACTGCGCGTCGGCTCCTCAAGCCGACTATCTTCGATCGGTTCGCTCTATGCTTACTGATATCTTCGAGGAATCCCCTCGACTCTTGCTAACGGAGGAAACCCCACGTTAGAACCACTGCGTCGTCGAGCTCCAACTCGACTCCTTGTTCTCAAAGGCCTTAGCGATTACTCCTACCCCGGGTAGTCGTAACACTTAGCTGATTTTGACCTCAAAATGATTCATGTTCCTGGCACGCAACTTGCTGGTCCTAACGCCTTATCTCGGTGACCAGATCTCCTTCCAATTTCCGATCTGGATAATAAAGGCATCACCCTTCTCCTGCCTTCCCTCTTTATTAATACTATTGATGCCACTCTTCATGAACGGATCAAGGAATCCTCTGAGTCCAACACCCTGATCTGCCAGGCCCTACAATCCATGAACAAAGAGATCCCACCTGCGTTCTGCTCCTGCCTCACTGACTGGCAACTCGACACCGGTGTTCTCACCTATCAGGGCCATGTCTACATCCCCGCTGATGACTCCCTCCATCGTTCCATTCTACAGCGTTGTTACAACCATGAAACCACCAGTCACCCCGGTTTCCTCAAAACCTGTCAACTCGTTGCCGCCGAATTTGGTGGCCTGGCCTTGCTGCTTACATCCACTGCTATGTTGAAGGTTGCACCACCTGTCAACAGGCAAAATCCAACACTCACCCCTCCGTTCCCCCCTCACTCTGATCAAATCCTCCACATCTCGGCCATTCCAACAGATCTTCTATGATCTAATCACCGACCTCCCAGTCTCCTCCTCTGGCTTTGACTTGCTCTTGGTCATGGTCGACCACAGGCTTACAAAGGGGGTAATTTTATGCCCTACCAAGAAAACTATCACTGCTGAGGGTGTCGCCGCCCCCTTCTTCCACAAAGTCTTCCTTTGCTTCAGCCTCTATAACAAAATCATCTCCGACCGAGGACCCCAGTTCACAAGTTCATTTGCCTGCAAGCTGGGGAGACTACTGTGATACGACCTATTCCTCTCCACAGCGTACCACCCACAGACCAACAGAGAAACAGAATGTGTAAACCAGGAAATTGAGATTTACCTCCATATCTACTGTAGATCCAACCCAGGGTCATGGGCTGATTCAATCTCCCACACTGAATTCGCTCACAATCACTGCCCTCATTCTGTCACTGGCAAATCCCCCTTCTTCCTCATGATGGGATATGAACTCCATGCCCTATTGCTGATCATTGCCAATTCAGACCTCTCTACAGTGGAAGACCATCTAAAGACCCTTTCAGCTGCCCGAGACGAGGCTCTCGCCTCCCATGAGCTGGCACATCAAACCATGTTAGCCCAAACTAGACGACATTTCAAACCCTTCACCCTAGGGGATAGGATATGGCTCGAAGCCTAGAACCTGAAGCATTCCATTGCAAATCCCAAGTTCGCCTCCAAATGAGAGGGACCCTTTTCCATCACAAAGGTATTGTCTTCAATCACATACCAGCTGCGCCTCTCCAAGGCCTGGAAAATCCACCCAGTATTCCACACATCCCTTCTCTTGCCATATCGTGAGAACGACACTCATGGGGCCAACTACCCTACACCCCCTCCAGACTTAATAGACGGCAAAGAAGAATACGAAATAGAAAAGATCATCAAGCACAAAGGATCAAAAGGATGGTGTTTCTTCTTGATTCGTTGAAAAGGGTATATGACTGAAGAAGACTTCTGGGTCCCTGAGCGACATTTGACAAATATGGACTCCGCCCTTGAGGAGTATAAAGCCCTGTTCCCCTCTGTCTTCTCCTCCTCCTCTCAGAACTAACATGGCCATCGAATTCACCCCTACTGCAGACATTTCCCATTTGACCCTCACTATCTCCCAAATCTACGAACGATATCAAGTACCTCCCAGTTACACCTTCCTGCTCGCCATACCATCTCCGCCTCACGACAACCAAACCCTGTTCCCAGAAGATCGTAATGCATCATCTCCTCCAATTCCTTCTTCTTCTTCTTTCAAACATTCTTCCCCACTTGTTTCCTACAATAGTTTTACTGTCCCTGACGCTGCTGCACAACACCCTCCTACTCCTCCTGTGGAGCATGCAGACAACTTTGAATATGATACTGAACAAGCCCCTTTATCCGTAGACGTCCCAACCACCGCATACTGCCTCAGCGATGATCCCCCCACCATCTTTGAGATTCATGAGCTCACCGAGCTCATTACCGACCCCAGTCTTATGACCACATTAGACTGTTACCTTGACTCGGCATCCCCCCTCTACACACTTTACAATACCTACCTCGCCAATTTAAATATCATCGCCCTCGCCCATGCTTCTACCACCGATGCTAATCGATTCTATGTCGCCCAATTCATTTACCAAGATGCCATGCAGGCATAGTCCCACCTCCTTGTCGCTCTCCATCAGCTCGGCATGCTCTCCCTTCTATGGGACATGCGATGTTACCTCCTGGCCATGGCCACTCAAACCTGCCCCCTTACCAGAGAGCTTTACGAGGTGCTAGCCATAGAGCACCATTGCACACGTGAGCGTGCAACCCCAACAGTCTCATTAGCTGAGGTTGAAAGACCTTCCCCAGTAGAGCCCACCATGGTCCCACAAGCTATCCCAGCTCCAACCACACCAACCACCCCCTCCACTTCCTCGACTTCTCTCAATTCTGACAAGGATCGCCTCATGCAATGCATTGAAAGTGCGTGGACTGGCACTGACAGTCGCCTCCCACTCCCAGATTCACACCCCCAGGCCAGAGAATGATATTATGCCTGCAGCCGAATTAGCCATTTCCAACGCAATTGTCTAGTGCATCAATGCACCACCTGTCTCTGATGGGCCCCTGGGCATATCCTCGCCCAATGCCCTCTTCATCATCGTGCACTGTCTCCACCACCTCACTACATCCCACCACTGCGGCAACAATTGTCCTCATCCTCATCCACTTCCTCCTCCACATCCTTGTCCTTGTCCGGATGACGTTGTTCCCATCGAGGAACCAATTCCTTTCACAGACAGGGCACCTCTCCTACCCCTCACAATGCCCATCCCATCCTCTGACACATCTCACGTCGTCGCTCTCCTTCCCCCCTCGTCAATCAAAACTACTCTGACAAGGAAGACTGCATCAATGAAACCGGCTATGGTAACATCACTGGCTCCCCGGTTGGTGGCCCCATTCTCTACTAGATCATTCATGGTCGAGCTGCTGTGCACTCTCATGTCTAAATTGTCCTTGTCTACGCCATGGTCTTGACTCTACAAAGGGGGTAATGTTACAACTTTTCCTTTTCTTTGTACTTCTCTTTCACCTTTGCTCAATCCATGTACTCTTACCATATCTGTCTCATTGATTCTCCTGCGATGCGTCAGCCACATATTCTGCTCTTCATCATTACGCGTCCTTTCTTTTTGGATTTCCTTCAATTCCATTATGTGTCTTCCTTTTGATCCGTAACACATAACCTTTTCTTTTATAGTTTTCCTCACATTCCTTACTATGGTCTGTGCGTGAGGAGACTTAGTATATAATTGACTCGAGTACAACTATGATCACTAGTTTAGACCTCCTTCAAGCTACCTTGTATCTCGTCACCTAGCAATCTACTTGCTTCTCTCGTCTTGCTCATCCCACAGTAGGAAACCCCTAGATCACTTCTTTAATCGACTTACCTCTCGGCTTCATCGATACCACCACCGTTGGAGGAATCCCCACAATGGAAGTACTGCGTCGTTGCTCCCCAAGCAACTCCTTGATCAACTCACCATCTGCTTGTTGATACCTTTCGAGGAATCCCCTCGACTACCACCGCCGGAGGAATCCCCACGTCGGAAGTACTGCATCGTCACATCTCAATGCGACTCCTTGTCATTGAAGGCCCCTTGCGATTACTTCTACCCCAGGTAGTCATAACAGTGACTCTTTGGTTTTAATGGCTCTTTCACCACTCTCCTAAGACTGTGTATATGGCAACCACTCGAGAGCACTTTGACATGCACCATACACCAACACTAGGTAATTACGTACATACCATTCTCAACCAGTATTGCTGAACACCGAAGAAAGTATATATTCATCCAAATGAAATATCCTAATCACATAACATGGCTATAGATCGAATGCATGACCATCATGATGGTTTACTCAGGGCTGTTGACTGTGAATGTGTCACTCCTCGCAAAGATTTGATCTCCATAGGGGCTAAAAAAGGAGGAAAGAAATATTTCTGTCAAACTGTCAATGCATTCTGATCCAAGTTAAGTCTGTGACTCAAAGAGGCAAAATGTACCTAATTGCCGCCACTAGGACATAACCATTACTGTACACATATGCATAAAAGAGAAAGCATTGGTCAATATATCATCATCACTGTCAGAGATCAATAAGACACATGTAGGCACAATGTAAGAGACAGTAGTGATGCTGGTCTGCTCAGGGTCAAAGACAGGCCCAAGGAGTTGTGAGGAAGGTCCACAGAGTAAGATGTAATATATATTGGACTCATAGCTGTCCAAAGTCCAGGTGAACTTGGCTTCATTGCCACTTACCACATTCATGGGGGTCTTGAAGATCAGCACGGAGACAAGAGGGAGTAGGAGGGCAAGCAGACTAGCCAAAGGCAAGAGGTGGACGATCTTGTTAATGCAAGACCCAAAGCGTGGGTAACGAAGTCATACCTGAGTTTGGCAAACATGTTGAATCATCAAGAGAGATGGGGATATGCAAGGTGGGAATGACAAATCTACTTAAATGCAAAGGAAATGTGGCTGAGACTTATCAACCTTACACGGATTTTGCTTCCCCATTGTGCCTCTTTTCGCTTGTACTGGCATTTAATCTGTCTATAAGATGTCAGTTCGGTTCATCTTAGATCGATACTGCTTCACTCAGCACTGTGACCTCCGAAGCAAATCCAATAAACCCCCACTTGTTCAAGTGGATAGCAAAGGCGAAAACAAGTAGACGATCTCCAACTAACAGCTGGCCGACACAAAAGGCTCAGGAATGCAAACAAGATGCCGTCCTGGAGGAGAACACACTGTTGGTAAGTGTAGCAAAGAATGTGCATATCAGCTGCCCATGGCAATAAAGAAAGCGATCCAACAGGTGATTGGAGAGGATACCTGCACTTTGCAGAGAAATAAGCAGATTGCAGATGCAATGTTCATGACACAATCATGGGAGAGCCTGGGTGTTGTATCCCACTTGACAGCAAGAGGAAGCACATCTATGAGTGTCATCCAATCACCCTTGGCTGCATCAGCAGGCAGGGTGATAATCTTTGCCATCATTTTGAAGCCGGCAAGAAAGAGGCAGGAAACCACAACATAGAACACATAGTGGCACCTGTCAGGAAGCTTATGTGTGAGGTATTCATACATATGGCAATACATACTACTCTATGGGCCACACACAAGACCATCCCTCTTGTTTCTGTGCTTTCTTGCCACAGTTGTGGTTGTGCAAAAAGTTGGGACACTGCTTGAAAAACATTTTGGAATCCAACCCTTCGACCATAATCAATGCCAGTATATTGAGCAACTCCTTTCAACAGCCATGTGGAACAGACTGTACATCATCATTGAGCAATGTACAACATACCAGATCTCCAAGGTAATGGAGGTTGCTGCAACCACCATACAGATATTGTTTGAAAAGTCACTTGAACACACTATGGAACAAGATGGGCAGTAGGGACAACAGGGGCCCATGTAAACTAACCTGTAGAAAAGGTCCTTTTCTCATTTCCTTTTGTGAATGCTCCTGGTACTCCAAATGATGCCAAAGGTCCCTAGGGCCTCTGCCCATGTGTTCTCGAGGTAGTGGCAGCCTGCCTCCCTAGAAAAGCCAGTTCAGAGAGCCATGTATGCGCCAGGACCAAGGATGGGTGTCAAAAGGCTGGTGAACCTCCAGTGTGCAGTAGTGCGCAAGGAATGCATCATTAAGTTCAATGTATTTGGAGCAGCCTCTATCATGGGAATGAGGGGATCCCCAGTAGTTGGGATAAGGACATCAAGCAAATTGGGATCACAGAGCCCAGGAATAGGTGACAGTGTCAAGATCTGGAATGTTGCTACCACATGAAGCCAAGCAGACATCCTAGTGCCCAGCGACTTCGCTTCCAAGATTGGGCGTTGGGCCAAACCTCTGTGACAGAGCCTTCCACTCAGTTATGCCCAATGAAAAATCTCCTAGTCAAATGTCAGACTCACTACTTGTGTGGGGAGATTCTGGAGTGAGTTAGCAACATTGAGGGGAGTCAAATATCACTAAAATTGATGCTAGGAGGGTTATTGTCAGGAGTTGCCATGCTGATGATGTAGTAGTTTCCCAGGACTGGACCGGAATGGGTTCAGGAGGGAGACTTGGACTATGCAGTGTCTCAGCCTGAGAGTGAGAGCCCCCTCAGTATATCTACCACCCAGCGATATGAGTGACTGATTCAGACTTCAGCAGTACTCAATATCCACATCTCAAGGAGTTGCAGCTAATGATCCACAAACATTTCCACAAAGGTTGCGATGAAAATAAGAACAGTCCTGGATAAATATCATAAGAAAATAATGCCACAGACAGGAAGGTATTGCAACATGATCACAGGGTCGAACGACAACTTACTATAACACCCATTGATCCCAATCTCCATCAAAGGTCACTTGGGGTATCCAAGACCTGCAGTAAGAACATGGTATACTAACTTGTCATATTGACCCTAAAGGAGGCTTACAGATTCAGTTCGTTATCAAGAGATGACGGAGCGTGTGCTTCAATGTCAACAGGATGCTTGCTAAACCAAGGGTGCTCCTGCCTTCAGTTCGACCCACGACACATACGTGATCCGAACCGGCGTTTCCAGGGAGGCGGTTGTCCTGCTACAATTCTTGGACAGTAATCCGACTCCAAGCTGCCAATTGGTTGTAGTGCGGTCACGATATGTTGTGATACAACGCATCAAGTTCGCGTCCAAATCGCTTCTTCCAATTGCGAATTCGAGTGTCATTGATCGAGTTCCTTCAGTTCGTCTTCCTCACTAGGGTTATGGACATCATGCCTTCGGTCTTGAGAAGGGATTTCAGGAGTCAGCATTGCCTGCTATCCCCTGGGCTTAGTAT
>JBBPQZ010000686.1:0-12839 GCA_038092795.1 Boletus rubissimus | reverse complement strand
ACATAAAAAGGAAGGACTTGGTTCGAAATAATTAGAAGCAGGAGGTCCAGAACCCATAATTTTGCAATACTGAGTGCAGTGCGGAAATGAAATAATTTTCTGCATCCAGTTGACCTCGGGATTATGGCAGAAAAGCCAATCATACCCGATGATCATGCGATGTGTACCTAATTTAGATATATAAGCATCTATAGTTTCGAAATGCCCAGCGATTTCCATGATCAGGGTTACCGCATGCTGGATTTGGCCAATAGCGCCTTCTAATCCATCAGCGTTATGTATCTTAATCGGGTTATCGAGGGTAAAGAAGGGGATTCCATGACGTATAACATAGTCCTGATCAATGAATGTATGGGTAGCACCAGAGTCCAAGAGAGCTTTGAACCGGTGACATTCCCATTGACCATTCCTTTGGCAATGTATGACAGTCTCAAGTGAGAACTCTCCACCGAATGACAATGTTGTTGCACGATGTTGGGAAGTCATGACACACAAGAGGGGTTTATAAATAGAACTAATTTTTTGTTGTTTTTGGAGAGAATTAAGCACACTATTATTTAATTCTGGTGCCATGCTCAATTGAGACACTCTCATAGAATAAACAGACAAACTACGTAATACAGAAGAAAAATCAGAAATGAGAAAATTGGAATCTGTACAAGACATAAAAGAAGATGAAGAAGAAATAGGTCCTTGCATGGAGGAACCCTCTACTCCTACGTGCTGTGTCCTTTTAAAGCCTCAGCCATGTGCTGCTTGGCCTTGACTTCAAACTTGTCCCTATAATACACCTCGGCCTCTTCCGAGACGAAATGTTGTGCGGCCATTGCTACTATTGGTGTCATAACTGGGGAAATGGGGAGAGGACGGGAGAGAGATTGTTGCGCCACATGTACTTGGGAATACTCAGGGACAGGGACGTAAGCTCCCTGGTCGTAATCCTAAACAACCTGCTGATGCTGTTGAGAAGGACAGGGGGAACGACGATAGGGGTTCTTGGGGCAGTCGGGCTTGATATACCCAGGGAGATTACACAAGAAACAAGTTCTTGTGTCAGGCCTTGCGGGTGTAGCTTGCTGCACTCCTATCTCCATGGGGGCACTGCAGCACGGCTGTGTCCCAGTTACCGTAAACTGTGGACGTTGAGGGGAGGGAGTGTTATAATATGAACATTTTCAAACTTTTTTGGACTTGTACTCTTTTCTTTTTCAGTCACATGATCTGTGCATGTGACTGTGGTAACCCTCACATGACCAGGTCTAGAGCCAATGATGTCATACCACGAGGTAACCTCGCTCTTTTAATTTCCGCTCTTCTTACACAATCCCATTAATCTCCATTATCTTCCTCTCACGATCGTGGAAACACTTAGCCTATTTATGGTAATCCATCCCATGCATAACATGGTCTGTGTGTGTGCCTATACAATATATAAAGTAGCACTTTGCGACTGGTATTCCCAGTCTAATCCATTTTGTTCACCACGATAGTCATTGCCTTGGTCTTCTGGCCATTGTAGACTGTGTTGAGCGGAGAAGACCCACATACCCTCATCTCCTTGAGCCAGGAATCGTGTATCCTACAAGCAACGTCCGAGCCTTGTGGATTGACTAGACGTTTCGGCAATAAGTCATAACACTTGGATTAGACTGCATACACAATGCTTGGGTCCCAGAGCTAAGGGAACAAGAGGCATTACTACTTGATGGTAACGAAACCAACACTTGCCCCACATTGTTCATATATGGTTGTCTGCTGTACAAATAAGAATAACATTGCTACTGGGCATAGAGCACTAGCCCCTGTTGTCAGCTGAGTGCCTAGCTGTCCATGTTGGTACTACGCTGGTGTACCCAGGTTCACGTGATCACCTGTGACATCACATCTAACATGGATAGTATTTCTGTACACCGTAGCCAGGTGGATCTGGTCTCCCCCATGCCTCTCTTCTATTACATATTCTGTTTTGGATTCTAGTTTAGGTCGCTGTGGCCACCTTCATCATTGTATTCGGAGAAGACATTATTACCTCCGATCAAAGAAGTATTTCCTTAGGCAGCAAGTTTGTAGGTTGCCCAGAGTGTGGTTGGAAAAGTCCACACAGTAAGCAACTGAAAGAAGATATTCAAGATTCCATCCCAATCCTACACCCATAAGGTCTATTAGCCTTCCCACAATAAACAGCACACCAAACACCACTCTTTTTCTTTTGAACGATTTGGTGTCAAACATTTCTGCTCATACCTCCGTCCCACTCGTTACCTCAAACCCGTAGTCAAACATGTCGGCATCAGTGGACTTAGACGATCTTGTCGCAAGGCTGTCCGCCCTAAATGTCAACCAAGAGAAAAATAACGTAACAAAGAAAATAGCCAATCCTGAGAAATGGGACGGCGATCGATCCACCTTCCATCTCTGGTGGGTCAAGTTGCGTTTGTGGGTAGACGCCCAAATGTGGAAATCGGACAAGCTAAGATGCATCACTGTTCTTTTCCGTTTTGAGAAGAAGGCGGATGGTTTTGCCCAGCTCACACTGGAGAAGTACCTCGACGATGAAGAAACAGAGGTCAAGAATGGCCAAGATGTCGTTATCGGCACAAAAAGAGATTCGGCTTGGCTTATAAGATCTAGACGAGAAAGGGCTCAGTCGTTGCACGGGTCAATGGACTGAGTGGATTACCTAGACGAGAAAGGGCTAGGTATGACATGAGTACTACGGTATAAAACAGTATGCAGAAAAAGGCTCACCTCAGTCATTGTGCGGGTCAATGGACTGAGGGGGGCAGTACTTCGACAGGGATACTATATACTCATAGGTATTTATATCAGGGTGCAGTATACGAAAAGAGTAATACCAGGGATGAACGAAAGGGTGAAGAGAGTTTGTATAGGTAGAAGGAATGATCGTGTCCGTGATATGGACGGTTAGTACTTAGCGTATGGTAAAAGGTATAGTCTGTGCCACAAGAATGAAACATACAGGATAACTGATGGCGGCTGCGCTCATGCTTGTGTAATCTGACACTCCCCCTCAAGCTGCGCGCAGTCCAAGTTGGGAGGCGAAATGTTTAACTTTTGGCGACAGCAGAGCCTTGGTGAAGACATCTGCAACCATGTTGCCTGTGGGGCAGAAAACGAGGTGAATTTTCCTGTTGTCAATGATCCAGCGAATAAAATGGAAATGAACATCAATGTGTTTTGTGCGGGCGTGGTATTGGTGATCCTTTGCAAGTGCAATCGCCGACTGATTGTCTGAAAAGAGTGTTGTGGGCTCCTTGAATGGAAAGAATAAGCTGGAAATGAGAGTTCAGAGCCATAACACTTCCTTCGCGGCATGCATGGCACCAACATATTCACTCTCAGTAGTGGAGAGTGAGATGATTTCTTGTCTCTTCGAGCTCCAGGATATGGCGCCTCCATTGATGAGGAAAGCGTAGCCCAATATGGCACGACAGTCCTTGGCAACACTGCCATCTGCGTCGGTATAGCCTAACAACAGCTGCTCCTCCCCTCCATACTGTAGACGAAGATCCTTTGACCCTGACAAGTAATGGTAGACTCTTTTTACCGCGTCCTAGTGAGCTTGTCCATGATTTGAGGAAAAACGAGAGACTTGGGAGACGGCGTACAAGATATCAGGTCGTGTTCCCAGCACAGCGTACATGAGAGATCCGACTGCCTCTTGGTATGGGATGTGCTGCATGTCAGCGTACTCAGTGCTGGTCGATGGGGATTGACTCGTGGTGAGCTTGGTGCTAGGGTCCATCAGTGTGGAGAGGGGCTTCAATTCGTCGAAATTGAAATGGCAGAGGATACCCTTGATGTAGGTACGCTGTGAGAGGGAAAGGGCACGCTCCTCATGGTTGCACGTTACCTTGATTCCGAGCAACCAATGCAGCTCCCCAAGGTCAGTGACCTCAACAAACTTGGCAAGTTGTGTCTTTACGTCTATGATGAGTTCAAGGGAAGTCGCTGTGATGGTGCAGTCATCAACGTGCATGACGATGATTGTGAGCGAGTCGCCTACGCGCTTGACAAAAATGGCTTGGTCAACAGGGCATTATTTGAAGCCTAACTTTGTTACCAAAATTTCGACAAGCTTTTGGTACCACCATCGACCGCTCTGTTTAAGTCCGTAAAGTGTCTTTTGCAGGTAGCAGACCTTGCATGGGTGAGTAGGGTCACTGTAGCCTGGTGGCTGGCACATGTAGATATGCTTGTTGCTGTTTAGCTCACCATTGAGGTAAGCGCCTTTGATGTCAATCTGGTGTAGTTCCATATCGTAGCGTGTGGTGAGGGCGAGGACTGTACGGATGGAGGCGAGCTTGGTGATGGGGGCGTACGTGTTGAAATAGTCGACACTGGGGACTTGCGAGTATCCTTAGGCGACGAGATGTGCCTTGTGATGTATGATATTGCCAGTGGTATCCTTCTTCGCATGAAATACCCATTTTGATCCAATGGGGTTTGTGCCTGGCAGGGGGTCTACGAGTTCCCATGTGCCTGCTTTGGTGAGTGTGTTGAGCTCCTCATGGATGCCACCTTTCCACTGTGGCCAGTCCGGGCATCGCCTTGCTTCAGCGAGTGAGGCGGGTTCAAGGGCTTCCACCTCGGCTATGGCCTCATTGACGAGCAGCGTTAGCTCTTGCTCATCGTAGTCATCACTTACTGGGACAGTGAGCAGCTGCTCGGCTTGGCCAATGCCTTCATAAGTGACTGGTTCAGTGAGTGCGGGGGGTTCCTCTTCGACGAGGTCTGGCGCTTGAACGCCGCGAGGCAGCACAGTGGCTGCAGCTTTGCCATTGAGGATGTTGAGAATGCGTTGGCTGGGTTTGTGAGTTCGTTTAGGACGAGGGTCGTTGGCAGCGTCAGGTATTCCGGTGGGGTGTGATAGTGGAGAGGCAAATGGTGATGGTAGCGGGGTGAGTGGTGATAATGGTGTGTGGGGGCGAGTGGCATTAGGTGGCGTTGCTGTGGGATTTGCCGGGGGCTGTGTGACAGTTTTGATGGGCGTAAGGGGCAACTTGACCGAAACGGGTGGCTGAGCTAATGTGCCAGTGCCTAAAATGGTAAGCTCTTCCTCCCCCTCAATGGTACGCGGCGTCGTGTCGAAGTACACGTTGCACTTGATGGTCACAGTCCGCTTTGACGGCCAGTACATGCAGCATGTGTTCTCGGTGCGTTCATCAATTCCCATCCACTTTCCCTGCATGATCCTTCCTTCCAGCTTTGATCCAGCGCCCGTTTTGACAAACACAGGCAATCCCCATTCACACAATCGGCTCAGATCAGGTGTTTTGCCCAACGCAGCATCGTATGTTATAACTTTTCCTTTTCTTCATACTTCTCTTTCGCCTCTGCTCAATCCATGTACTACCATCGGTCCTAGGTCCTCTTATACAAAGGATCCTAGCCCAACCCACAGACTTTATTCCTTTTCTTTGCCTCAGGCTTCTTCAACTGCCTCCGTATCCGTGGCGCATCCTCTTACCATATTTGTCTCATTGATTCTCCCACGATGCATCGGCCGCGTGTTCTGCTCTTCATCATTACGCATCCTTCCTTTTCGGGCTTCTTTCCATTCCGTTATGCATTTTCTTTTGATCCGTAACGCATAACCCTTTCTTTTATAGTCTTCCTCGCATTTCTTACTTTGGTCTGTGTGCGAGGAGACTACGTATATAAATGACTCGAGTACCACCTAGATCGCTAGTTTACACCTCCTTCAAGTTACCTTGTATCTCGTCGCCGCCTAGCAATCTACTTGCTTCTCTCGTTTTACTCACCCCGCGATTAGGAAACCCCTAGATCGCTTCCTTGATCGACTTGTCTCTTGACTCGTCAATACCTTGTCCACCATTGGAGGAATCCCTACAATGGAAGTACTGCATCATCGGCCTTCAACCCGACTCCTTTGATCAGTTCGCTCCCTGCTTACTGATATCTTCGAGGAATCCCCTCGACCCTTGCTGATGGAGGAATCCCCACATCAGAACCACTGTGTCGTCAGTCTTCAACCCAACTCCTAGTTATCGAAGGCCCCTTACAATTACTTCTACCCCGGGTAGTCGTAACATCGTAGGGCATCTTGCCTATGAGTGTTTTGGTAGGCGTTCGATTTTTTAACCATACGGCGTGACGTGCAGCCTCTCCCCACAGGAATTTCAGCAGTCCGCTCGCATGCAACATCACCCGGACTTTCTCAAGGATGGTTTGGTTTAGTCGTTCAGCGACACCGTTGTGCTGTGGTGTGTCATGCGTGGTCAAACGCTGCACGGTCCCCTGCATCTGAAGGTACAGTACAAACTTTTTGCTTTGATATTCTCCCCCTTGATCCGAGTGGAGCAACTTCACTTTTACTTGCAGCTGACGATCCAACCATGCCTCGAAGCCACAGTATGCCTCAAAGGTCTTGCTCTTTTGCCGTAGGAGATGCAAGTGGGTAAGTCGCGTATTGTTGTCTGTAAATGTCACATAGTAGTGCTTTCCACCTAACATCGCGACAGGCGATGGTCCCCAGATGTCTGAATAAACAATATCGCCAGGTGTATTAGCGCATGGGCCTCTGCATTCCTTTGTGATATGCTACTGCGTGGCCTTCCCATAGATGCACGATTCACAAAAGGTATCTGGCTCATTCAGATCAAATTCTAGGCCACTAACCAGACCTGTTTCAGCTAGATGACGAGCTGCACTCAGCGCGATATAACCCATTTGTCGATGGAACTCCATGACGGTGAGTTGTTTTGTAGCTGCGGTGGCATGTTCTCCTTCGTGCACTACTCGATACAGACCCTTGGCTGATTGTGGGATGCGCCTGATCGTCTCTCCATTGGCGCCACAGATCGTGCAGTATCCACCCGCAAAGGTTGTCGAGAGCCCGAGCTCATCAAGACGGCCAATCGACACTAGTGTGTACCTGTTACAACTTCTTCTTTTCTTCGTACTTCTCTTTCGCCTTTGCTCTATCCATGTACTACCATTGGTGCTAGGACCCCTTATCCAAAGGATCCTAGCACGTCCCACAAACTATATTCCTTTTCTCCGCCACTGGCTTCTCCAGCTACCTCCATACCCGTGGCGTATCCTCTTACCATATTTGTCTCGTTGATTCTCCCGCGATATGACAGCCGCGTGTTCTGATCTTCATCATGACGCGTCCTTCCTTTTCGGGTTTCCTTCCATTCTGTTATGCGTCTTCTTTTGATCCGTAACGCATAACCCTTTCTTTTATAGTCTTCCTCACATTTCTTACTTAGGTCCGTGCGCAAGGAGACTGCGTATATAAACGACTCGAGTACCACTTAGATCACTAGTTTAGACCTCCTTCGAGCTACCTTGTATCTCGTCGCCACCTAGCAATCTATTTGCTTCTCTCGTCTTACTCGCCCTGCGGTTAGGTAACCCCTAGATCGCTTCTTTGATCGGCTTGTCCTTCGACTCACCGATACCTTGTCCACTGTTGGAGGAATCCCCACAACGAAAGTACTGCGCGTCGGATCCAACCCAACTACCTTGATCGGTTCGCTCTACGCTTACTGATATCTTCGAGGAATCCCCTCGACTCTTGCTGATGGAGGAATCCCCACGTTAGAACCACTGCGTCGTCGGCCCCAACTGACTCCTTGTTATCGAAGGCCCTCTATGATTACTCCTACCCCAGGTAGTCGTAACAAAAGGTCTAAACTCTCTAGTCGAGGCTACCACCGCGTAAGCCTCCACCATTCACCCTCAGCGTAACCACCCTACATGGGGACTTTACCGTCCCGCACCTGCTGAACCATCTTCCCTGGAGGAATCGGACGAGTCTACTCACTTAGACGATCAAAAACCAGACGAGCTCACCGCTCAGATCGAGCGTACTCTCCACCACCAGACAGCAGAACAACGAGACCGGAACCTAGCTACCGCCCTCTCCCGTAGCCTTTCCATCCCTTCCAAACCAACAACTGCCCCCTCCTCTCCAACTCCTACATGTTCTACCCACTCCGGTCCTCCTCGTGTTGCTCCTTCCATCGCTAGTGCTCTTACTGGTGTTCCTGTTCGTCCTCCCCCTATTCCATCCCTACCTCCGTCCTCGCCGATAATGTCCTTCCGTACCACTGAGCTCCGCCTCGGCACCCCCGAGATCTTCGATGGTTCTTACGACAAGGCCGTACCCTGGTTGAACACCGTGTTGTTTTACCTCACGGTGAATGTCGCCACCTATGACTCCAACCCTAAAAAGGTCACCTTCACCATGTCTTTTATGACTAAGGGACCCACCCTCACCTGGGCAAACACCTACCGGATGTCCACCATTACTGGGGGCGTCACGGCCATCGGCACCTGGGAAAGCTTCGTCAAAGCTTTCAAGACCGCGTTCGAACACCACAACACGGTCAACAATGCAATCACCTGGCTCACCACCAAACACGTTCTCATCGGTAAGAACGGCATTTACAACCCCTCGCTGAACTCCTATATAGCCAAGTTCAAAAACAAGGTCACTACATCTCAGGTCCAGGACGACAACGTCCTCATTTCTTACTTCGCTTCCGGACTTTCTCCCGCTCTCATGAGGAAAATTATGTCTATGGAAAAAATTCCTTCGTCTATCGAGGTATGGTACAAGAAAGCCGTTCACTTCCAAACCCAGTGGGATTGCACCACTGAGTTATCGCGCCGATACTCCTGCCCGTCGTACCAACCTCACCAGAACTTCTCCTCCTCCTTCCGTACCCCAGCCAAGGACCCCGACGCCATGGACGTCGACGTAATCCGCATCCCAAAGTTGACCCCGGAGGAAAGGAAGCGTTGTGTTGAAAAGAAACTTTGTTTCAGATGTTGCAAACCCGGCCACTCCGGCCCTGCCTGCCCCACTTTCCCTTCCACAGCTGCCAAACCGGTCATAAAGGCGATCGGTCAGGATGACGACAAAAACCTCCCATGTCTTCAAGAGATAGACGATGACAATGAAGACGTCCCAGCGGTCAGGAGGGTTAGATTCAAGAAGATGGATTTTTAAATAGGGGAACTTCTTCGATGCGAGTCTCCCCTTCTTCTCCTCTGTGTGCACCTGTACTTGTAACGCCTACTACCAAGGCAATGCAAATCCCCGTTCAAGTAATCGTACCCTCGCACACACTCAAAGCCATCGACACCCGCGCCCTCATCGACAGTGGAGCCGACATCTCCTGTATCGACTGGGACTTCGCCCGCAAACACAAGCTTCCCCTTACGAAGCTTGACAAACCCATCTACGCCCGAAATCCAACAACTCTCTCAACAAGAAAGGCGCTATCAGGTACTCCTGCTTGCTGTTCCTCAATATTGAGGGAATAGCATGTCAAGTTAACTTCATGGTCATGTCCCTCGGGCGCGACAATGTCCTCCTCGGACTTCCCTGGTTGAAAGAAACCAACCCTGTCATCGACTGGACCAAACGGACCCTTTCACTCTCCGAAAGTCTCGACTAGTCGAAGGAACTCTACGCCTTGCATTCGACGGATTACGACCGTCATTCATTCAAATTCTGGAAACCACCACCCCACGCTCCTCGACATATTCACGTCGACTCCGTCACCCACTCTCATTTGTTTGAGTATAACGAATGGAGAGACCCCTCTGCCCATTGCCAACACGACAACGACATTCGGATCATGTTCTGCATCATCAAAAGCGGATCCCAATATATCCCCAAAGGATCCCCGGTCATTGGACGCCTCACCCAGGCTACCGAACTTGCCATGGCTGCTGAGAAGGAGAAACCTAAACCAGTTCTCCCAGCAGAATACTTTGAGTTTGCTTCCATCTTTTCCAAAGAAGCCACTGACCACGTCCCACCCTCGCGGCCTTACGACCACGAAATTAACCTCAAAGATTCGTTCACCCCAGAACGCACTGCCACCGAGTCCTTTTTACAGGAAAACCTAGATTGCGGCAAGATCTGCCCCTCAAAGTCCCCTCAAGCTTCGCCCTTCTTCCTCGTCAAAAAGAAGGACGGCGGCCTTCGCCCCTGCCAAGACTACCATTATGTCAATGAACATACCGTTCGTAACGCCTACCCTTTGCCCCTTGTGTCCGATCTCGTTGATAAACTCCGCGATGCCAAAGTTTTCACCAAATTCGACGTTCAATGGGGATACAACAATGTCCGTATCAAGGACGGACACCAATGGAAGGCCGCCTTTATTACCCATAAGGGGCTTTTCGAACCCACAGTAATGTTCTTCGGTCTCTGTAACTCACCTGCTACGTTTCAGAGATTCATGAACGACTCCTTCCGAGACATGATCGCTGAAGGGTGGCTTGTCATCTATATGGACGACCTTCTCATCGCCTCTCCTGACGAAGCTACCCACACCGAACAAACTAAGCGTGTTCTTCAACGCATGACTGAACTTGACTTGCACCTCAAACTTGAAAAGTGCAAGTTCGCCGCTACCGAGGTAGAATATCTCGGGATGATCGTCAAACCCGGACAACTCGCCATGGACCCCGTCAAGCTCGACGGAATCGCCTCCTGGCCAACCCCCTCTACCGTCAAAGATGTCTGATCTTTCCTCAGTTTTGCTAACTTCTACAGACGATTCATCCCCAATTACTCTAACATCGCTCGTCCCCTTATAGACCTCACCAAAAAGCTTAGTTCATGGTCCTGGTCATCCGCCTGCACCCACGCCTTCGACACCCTCAAGGCACTCTTCCTCAAGAAACTGGTATTACAAATGCCGAATCTTTCCGCCCCCTTTGCCATCACTACCGATGCCTCAAAATACGCCTCTGGAGGCATTCTCCTCCAGACCGATGCCAACGGAGAATGGCATCCCTGTTCCTACATCTCTCAGTCGTTCTCCCCCGCTGAACGAAACTATGACATTTACGACAGAGAACTCCTCGCCGTGATCCGCGGTTTGAAAGCATGGCGCCACTATCTTCATGGCTCTGCTTTCCCGATTCAAACTTTCATGGATCACAAAAATCTGACCTACTTCCGACAGCCGCAAACCCTCAATCACTGCCAAGCCCGTTGGCTGATTGACTTAGCCGACTTTGACCTCAAAATGATCCATGTTCCCGGCATGCAACTTGCCAGCCCTGACGCTCTATCTCGATGGCTGGATCTTCTCCCGGCGTCGGACCTTGATAATGAAGGCGTAACTCTTCTCCCACCTTCTCTCTTTGTTAATACTATTGATGCCGCTCTTCATGAACGGATCAAGGAGTCCTCTGAGTCCGACACTTTAGTGTGTCAAGCCCTCCAATCCATGAACGAGGAGATCCCTCCTGCGTTCCGCTCCCGCCTCGCCGACTGGCAGCTTGATGCTGGTATCCTGACCTACCAAGGTCGCATCTATGTCCCCGCTGATGATTCCCTTTGTCGTTCTATTTTACAGCGCTGCCACGATCACAAGACTGCCGGCCACCCCGGTTTTCTCAAGACTCGCCAACTCGTTGCCACCAAATTTTGGTGGCCGGGCCTTGCTGCCTACGTCCGCCGCTATGTTGAAGGTTGCGCCACCTGTCAACAGGCGAAATCCAACACTCACCCCTCCGTTCCCCCCCTCACTCCGATCAAATCCACCATGTCCCGCCCCTTCCAGCAGATCTCCTGCAATCTGATCACCGACCTGCCGGTATCCTCCGGTTTTGACTTGCTCTTGGTCGTGGTCAACCACGGGCTTACAAAGGGGGTAATTTTATGCCCTACTAAGAAATCCATTACCGCCGAGGGAGTTGCTGCCCTCTTTTTCCACAAAGTCTTCCTTCGCTTCGGCCTCTACGACAAAATCATCTCCGACCGAGGACCCCAGTTTGCAAGTTCGTTCACACGCAAGCTGGGAAGACTACTGTGATACGACCTATCCCTCTCCACCGCATACCACCCACAAACCGATGGAGAGACCGAACGCGTCAACCAGGAAATCGAGACTTATCTTCGCATCTACTGCGGATCTAACCCAGGGTCATGGGCAGATTCGATCTCCCACACCGAATTCACACACAATCACTGCCCCCATTCCGTCACAGGCAAATCACCCTTCTTCCTGATGATGGGATATGAATCCCACGCACTGCCGCCGATTATTGCCAATTCGGATCTCCCTGCAGTAGAAGACTGCCTGAAGACCCTTTCAGCTGCCCGAGACGAGGCTCTCACCTCCCATGAGCTGGCACGTCAAACTATGTCAGCCCGAACAAGACGACACTTCAAACCCTTCGCCCTAGGAGATAGGGTTTGGCTCGAGGCACGGAACTTGAAACGTTCCATTGCAAATCCCAAGTTCGCCTCCAAACGAGAGGGTCCCTTTACCGTCACCAAAGTATTATCCCCGATCATGTATCAACTGCGCCTCCCAAAGGTGTGGAAGATTCACCCGGTATTCCATGCATCTCTTCTCTCACCATATCGTGAGAACGATACTCACGGGGCTAACTACCCTACGCCCCCTCTGGATTTAATAGACGGTGAAGAAGAATACGAAATCGAAAAGATCATCAAGCACAAAGGATCAAGCGGAAGGCGTTCCTTCCTGATCCGTTGGAAAGGGTATTCAACCGAAGAGGACTCCTGGGTTCCAGAGAGACACCTCACAAATGCGGACTCCACCCTCAAAGCGTATAAAGCCCTGTTCCCCTCTGTCTTCTCTTCGTCTTCCAAGAACTAACATGGCCATTGACTTCACCCCCACTGACGAAATTCCCCACTTGACCCTTACCATCGCCCAGATATACGAACGTAGTGATCTGGTATTTTCGTATGTTGTTGTCTCAGTCAGCACAAGGGTCTCCCGTAGACATGACGCGCACTCCAGGATGAAACAAAAGGGAGGGGGAAACGAAAGGAATTTGAAACG
>JBBPQZ010000685.1:0-12841 GCA_038092795.1 Boletus rubissimus | reverse complement strand
CTGTTCCAATGGTGTCCCTGTTTTAAAATGGGTGTATCTCAGTGGCCCCTGAGCCAAATCACATGAGTATTAGGTCAGCAGGTAGCCAGGGGTTTGTACGTCACATGTTCCCACCAACACTAAGCAGAGTTCCCATGCCTACAATTGCTATTTCACACACATTCGAAAACTACAAAATATTGGAACAGTTTTGGGAGTCACTGTAGATATGGGGGTTTATATATGGAGGTGAAATGGGATACAAAGTGCTAAAGTCCAGGGGTCTGAGTATTTTCAGAGGTACAAGTATTTTCAAGGATAGATAATGAAAAGGAAAGATGGGTAACTAAGAAAAGATGAAGATAAAAGGTTAGGGAGGATGGAGGCATGGAATGCAAGAATGATAGAAGGTATGAGATGCAGGGATAATGGAGGTATGTGAGTATTGAAAATGAGTATTACAAAATAGATGAAAGGAGAGATAACTCTGAAGTTCCAAAGTTGTAATATACATAAAAGAAGGCCAAAGTTGGCATGTAGTGTGCTGGAGGTGTCAGAGGTGTCAGAGGTGGCCTTGTGGATTTATGGGATATGACAGGTGAATAACAAAAAGGGGAGATGGGTAACTAAAGGAAGACAGAGATGAAAGGTCAGGGAGGATGGAGGTACAGAATGCAGGAATGATGGGGAGTATGAGATGCAAGGATGATGAAGGTATGTGAGTATTGGAAATGAGTATTACAAGATAGATAAAAGGAGAGATAACTCTGGAGTTTCAGAGTTGTGATATATATGAAAGAAGGCCAGAGTTGGCACATAGTGTACCAAAGGTGTCAGAGGTGTTGAAGGTAGCCTTGTGGATTTATGGAATATGACAAGTGGATAACAAAAAGGAAAGATGGGTAACTAAGAGGAGACAGAGATGAAAGGTCAGGGAGGACAGAGGTACAGAATGTAGGGATAATAAAGGGTACAAGATGCAGGGATGATAAAGGTATATGAGTATTGGAAATGAGTATTACAGGATAGATGAAAGGAGAGATAACTCTGAAGGTTCAGAGTTGCGATATATATAAAAGGAGGCTGAAGTTGATGTGTAGTATGTCCAAGATGTTGGAGGTGGACTTGTGGATTTATAGGATATGACACTATTCTTCTATATAATCTGGGGCAGTTACCATGTGTACTATTGAGTGTGGGAGGTGTTACAACTTTTTCTTTTCTTCATATTTCTCTTTTGCCTATGCTCAATTCATGTACTACCGTCTGTCCTAGGGCCTCTCATATGCCATATCCTAGGACATCCATTGGACTTCCTCCCTTTTCTTCGCCTCAGGCTTTTATGACTTCCTTCATATCTGTGGTGCTTCCTCTTGCCTTATTTGTCTCATTGATTTTTCCACAATTTATTGGCCACGTGTTCTGATCTTCATCATTATGTATTCTTCCTTTTCAGGCTTCTTTCTATTCCGTTATGCATTTTCTTTTTGATCTGTAACACATAACCCTTTCTTTTGTAGTCCTTCTTGCATTTCTTACTATGGTCCATGTGCGGGGAGACTCGGTATATAAACAACTCAGATATACCTATGATTGCTAATTTAGACCTCCTTCAAGTTACCTTGTATCTTGTTGCCCTAGCAATCTAGTTGCTTCCTCATCTTACTTGTCTCTCGGTTAGGAAGCCCCTAGACCAGTTATTGAACAACTTGCTCTCCTGCTTGTCATTATCTTTGAGGAATCCCTACAATGGAAGTCTGCATCATTGCTTCCCAAACAACTCCTTGCCCCGGAAGAGTCCCTTCTGCCTCTTGTTGTCATAGAAAACCCCATGTCGAAACCCCGCATTGTTGCTCTCCAAGCAACCCCTTGTTATCAAAGGCCCAAACAGTTACTTGTACCCTGGGTAGTCATAACAGGAGGCACAAAATGCCGCTATTGTCAACAATGTGACCATTGAAAAGAAAGGCAAGAGGCCTGAGAAGGAGTTGTCAAGCATTCAGACTCCTACCATCCTGCTGTGCACTAGCAACAATCACCACATATACCATTGAGCACAGGAAACAGGCAGCATCATTACTGTTATCAACAGTGTCATAGTTAGGAAAGGGTAAGAGGCATAGGAAGAGACCCAGGGCAGGAACTGGTAAGTTGAACAAAGCTAACATTACTATGCATGGGCCTTGGAGGTTGCCAATTGGCACCCTCAGCACTATTCCTAGTACACTATAAAATATAAACTCACCAAGAGATATATTTGGGAAAGTATTTAATGTTGGTGTTGGGAAATTAGCATTTTTGAGCCTAAAAGCAAGAACAGATTGAGAAATCTAGAAAGTAGCCAAGTGTGTTCAAGTTTGTTCTGTGGCATTAAGCTTGACTTGACAGCCGGCCATTCTATCAGAGGTTGGAATTACTGTGCAAACAAATAATACTTGGTAACTGGGTCTAATCAATCTGATCAGTGTATGCAATTGATGTCCTCTACTAGCACCCTGGTACCATCATACCCCTCAGACAAGACACACAAGCAAATTGTTCGAAATATTATAAAGCTTATCCAGATCCTTTTGATTTTACTGCTTGATCTTCTCTCTCCTCTAATCCATCATGATCCTCAAAAATACCATACTTCAATTCTCTCTGGACATGCATGGGTCTCAGAGTTGATTACAAGACATCCAAATTGGATTCACTGTGAACTAGGGCTCTGAAAGGAAGACTTTCTTGCACTTGTAGCTGAATTTTGTGACCTCGGCCATCAAGACTTTTACAGAGTAACTCTTGACAAACAGATCGCAATATTTTTATACATATGTGTGACTGGCATCACAATCAGGCACATTGATAAAAGGTTTCAATGCTCAAGTGATATGATCTCTTGGTAAGTACTCAATATTAATAACAGCACTTGAGCTTACCACATGCTAGCTACTTCAAAAAAACTCTAGATATACTTGCCAGCCCATCATTTTATACAAAATACCTAGTATTTCTGACTGGTGAGACTACTCCATTGAAAATATATCACAATCCTAAATTTTTCCCATACTTTCAGCATGCAATTGGTGCAATCAATAGAAGCCATATATCTATCTCTGCCTCCGTTGATCTATGTACATGCAGTTTACTGCAATCACAAGGAGTTCTTGTCTCAAAATGCTCTTTTTATCTATGACTTCAACCTCCAATTCACATATATGCTCACTGGATGGGAAGAATCTGCAATGGACACCTATGTCTTTGAAAACACCTCAACTACTAATCTACATATTCCATCCAGCAAGTTCTTGCTTGCCAATGCAGGCTACCTATTATAGCCAAATTTACTAGTTCCATATAGGAGTGTGCATTATCATCTCACAGAATGGGGTCATGCTAGTGTGTGGTAAGTTATGTTCCCTCTTTTTGATCATTCCTTGATTCTAATAGTGCATTCCAGTCCTTTAAATTATGAAAAATTATTCAATTTATACCACATGTCTGCCTAGAACATTGTTGAGTGCATCTTCAGCATCTTGAAGCAGTGCTTTAGGATCCTTTTACTCCCCACAAAGTTTTCTCTTAGCATGCAAGCAAGAATCCCTGCAGTATTCAGTGTTACAACTTTTCCTTTTCTTTGTACTTCTCTTTCGCCTTTGCTCAATCCATATACATACTACCATCTGTTCTAGGTCCTCTCATATATTACATCCTAGGACATCCACCAGACTTTCTTCCATTTCTCCACCTCAAACTTCTACAACTCCCACCATATCCATGGCGCTTCCTCTTGCCTTATTTGTTTCAATGATTCTCCTACGATTCATCAGCCATGTGTTCTGATCTTTATCATTACACGTCTTTCCTTTTCAGGCTTCCTTTCATCCTGTTATGCATCTTCTTTTGATCCGTAATGCATAACCCTTTCTTTGATAGTTCTTCTCACATTTCTTACTGCAGTCTGTACATGAGGAGACTTAGTATATAAACAACTCAAATATAACTACGATCACTAGTTTAGACCTCCTTCGAGCTACCTTGTATCTCGTTGCCGCTAGCAATCTATTTGCTTTCTCGTTTTACTCACCCCTCAGTTAGGAAACCCCTAGACCAATCCTTGATTTGATTCACTTCTTGCTTGTTGACTACTTATGAGGAAACCCCATGTCGGAAGTCTATGTCATCACTCTTCAAGCGACTCCTTGTCCCTACAGTTAGGAATTCCCTAGACCATTCCTTGGTTGACTTGCTTCACAGCTTGTCAACATCTACGAGGAATCCCCTCGTCTCTTTGTTGTTGTAGGAAACCCCACATCGAAACCCGTGTCATTGCCTTCCAAGCAACTTCTATTATGACTCTATCATGAACGACAAATCACTCCACAAGGCTCGGATGAAGCTTCGCAGGATACATGATTCCTGGCTCAAGAATGAGGGTATGTGGGTCTTCTCCGCTCAACACAGTCTACAATGGCCAGAAGACCAAGGCAATGACTATCATGGTGAACAAAATGGATTAGACTGGGAATACCAGTCACAAAGTGCTACTTTATATACTGTACAGGTGTGCACACAGACCATGCTATGCATGAGAGGGATTACCATAAATAGACTAAGTGATGCCATGGTCGTGAAAGAGCAATAACGGAAATTAAAGGGGCTGTGTGAGAAGAGCGGAAATTAAAAGAGCGAGGTCACCTCATGGTATGATGTCATTAGTTCTAGACCTAGTCATGTGAGGATTACCATGGTCACGTGCATAGATCACGTGACTGAGAAAGAAAAGAATACAAGTTCGAAAAGTTTGAAAATGTTCATATTATAACAACTCCTTGTCATCAAAGGCCCCTATGGTTACTCATACTCCAGGTAGTCATAACACTCAGTACTCTCCACAACTTTATCAGCACATGCAACTTGGACTGTGACAATGACTCAGAATCTGACTCAGATCATGACAATTCCTTGAAACCTGACTCAGAAACCTCTGATGACAATAACAACAACAATGATGACAATAACAACATCAATAACAACCAGCAGGATCCTTACATGAACAGATCTGAGGTAGCAGATGATGCATTGGATGCAGACATTTGGATGGCAAAACAGATGTGAGATGACATTGCTCAGTCAATGTAGACTGATTACTAGAATATTTTGGCTAACTGCACAAAGGACAAGTCTATTTCCAATGGTGATCTTTCAGACATGTACACATAGATATTATGATCAGAATATCCCATACTTTGTTGATTGCTCTATATAAAAAACATGATTGCTACAACATAAGTAAAAAACAGTCATGTGGCTACAAGGAAATGTTCAGATTACCTACACTAGCTGAGTAGCATTCAGACCACAGAACTGATTGTATAATTTGAATGTGTATGCAGTATGCTCCTTTTGCCAGAGGTTAAGAAAAATGGACACCTTACTTTCATTCAGTGAAAAAAACTCCCCCAGCTCTACAATGTGCTCTGTTTTGAATCCTAGGATTTGATAAAGTTGGTTGGTGGTGGAACCGACAACAGTCAGCTTGTTGCGAAATTGAGTTGCAATGGTATCATTGAGAGTTTGGATCGAGCTATTTACCATGTTGATGGCAACAATGCTGGATCATTTGTCATCCTTTAGAGTGGCTGACAATCAACTATGCTTGCTAGAGTGTTGGCTTGAAGCAACCTAGAAAGCTAATGAAATAGAAACTAAGGATGGTGGTGTTATAACTTATCATGAACGACAAACCACAAGGCTCAGGACTACTCGCAGGATATACTATTCCTGGCTCAAGGAAAGGGTATGGGGGTCTTTTCCGTCCAACACAATCTATAATGGCCAAAAGACCAAGGCAATGACTATCGTGGTAAACAAAATGGATTAGACTGGGGATACTAGTCGCAGAGTGCTACTTTATATACTATACAGGCATGTGCACAGATCATGCTATGCATGGGATGAGTTACCATAAATAGACTAAGTGATGCCACGGTCGTGAAAGAAAGATGACAGAAATTAAAGGGGCTATGTGAGAAGAGCAGAAATTAAAAGAGCGAGGTCACCTTGTGGTATGATGTCATTAGTTCTAGACCTGGTCATGTGAGGGTTACCACAGTCACATGCACAGATCACGTGACTGAGAGAAAAAGAGATACAAGTCCAAAAAGTTTGAAAATGTTCATATTATAACACTACCTCCTTTTTATGACTCGAATTCCAAGCGAGTCATGGTTGGCGTGGTAACTGTAAAGTTTTCGAAAGGAGAGAAAAGTGAAGTGAAGGAAGATGCCATAAGTCCACGGAGTTTGCGAGGAGCAGAAGGGTTAGATTTGTGAAAATTGGCAACTGCCAGAGAGGCAGTATTAATAATATCGGCAGATTCCCATATGTGATCGGTTTCGTCATAACTCTTCCAATGCACCAGATATTCTAACTTCCGATTCTTTAAACGTGATGAAGCTATGTAATCCACCTCGAATTGTTCTCCTCCTTCCTGATCAACTTCAATCACATCGGGTCAGACTTTAGGTTGTCCTGATAAGGTTTCCCAATAAGGCTTTACATGAGAGATGTTAACTGTGGGATAAATGTGGACTGCATTGGGGAGTTTAAGCATAACGGTGTTAGGAAGGACTGTGGTGATAGCATAAGGTCCAATCCATTTTTGCATTAATTTCTTCGCCATATAAGGAAGTTTGAGTTTATCGGTGGATAACCAGACTTGCTGGCCAATAGAATATTCTGGGGCTTTGGAATGACTTTTCTCCGCAGAAGCGATCATGCAATCTCATGTGTTTTCAAGCACTGCTTCTATCTCCTTGTGTGAACAGCCCATTTCTCCTACGAATCTAGCTAATCTTCCTTCAAAGCCCATGCGAGGGGCATAATTACGTGTGATATTGAAGGGAATAGAACTGGTGGCAGTGGCAATGGTATTATTGTGTGAGAATTGGGCCATTTTAAGCCAGTCAGTCTATTTGTGTTGCTTTTTTTCAACATAAGTGCAGAGATATTGCTTGAGATCTCGATTAACATGCTTCGTTTGGCCATTGGTTTGCAGGTGATAGGCCATGGAAATCTTTTGGGAGATACCGAGGAGTTTACAGAGTTCCTTGGTAAAAGCAGACATGAATTGGGGACCACGATCGGAAATTAGCATAGAAGGAAGTCTGTGTATAGACCAAACGTGATCTCTAAATAATTTTGCTAAGTCTAAAGAAGAACATGTATCGTAAGTGGGAATAAACACAACTTTTTTGGAGAAGTGGTCTACTACCACACAAATGGCCATAAAAGAATGTGATTCAGGTAATCCCATAATGAAATCGACCGAGAGATCTTCCCATGGTTTTTTAGCCACAGGTAAAGGAAGGAGTTTTCCTGCTGGTGCTTTTGACTTTCTCTTCGTGAGGGCACACACTTGGCAGCTGTCTACATAAGTTTTAACGTCTTTAGTGACACCAGGCCACGAAAAGTAACGAGTAAGAGTATGAATAGTTTTAGAATGTCCACCATGATCAGCGATAGGAGAATTGTGGCATAAAGTAAGAAGACATGTACATAATGAAGGAGGTACAAAAACTTTGTTTTTGTCATTTTTGAAAATGTTCATAGAAGTGTTGAAAAGGAAGTCATTCATGGCATCCACTCCAAGAGAAGCAGACTCTGATTCCAACTCCAAAAGGAAGTCCGAAGAAAGAGAAACTGAATTAATGAAAATGGTAGGAGGCAGGACCGTGATATTGGCATTATGATCCTGCACTGCCTCATCATGGTCCAGACAATGAGAAAGTGCATCAGCCCGGCCATTAGAAGAACCCAGTTTATAAACAAATAGATAATTGAATTCCTGAAGCATGGCATGCCAACGAGCCTGCCGACCGCTAAGGGTTTGCGGTTTCTTTCAATACTCCAGGTTCTTGTGATCGGTCCAGATTTCAAATCTTTCGCGACCAATAAGATAGTGATGCCATTCTTCCAGTGCCCAAATAACTGCAAGAAGTTCTTTATCATAAATAGGATAGTTGCGCTCCGCGCTATCAAAGGAGTGAAAAATAAAGGCAATAGGACGCCAATTACCATCGTTGCATAGAGTTGAGAGCACAGCTCCTGTAGCAATATCCAAGGCATTGGTTTCAACCCGTACTTCTTGATTCCGGTTAGGATAAGCGAGAAGTGGGGTGGTAATAAACTTCTTTTTGAGGGCATCGAACACTGTTTGTTGACCAGGACCCCATGTGAACAGAATGTCTTTCTTGGTAAGATCATTCAAGGGGTGTGCAATCTTGGCAAAGCCCAAAATGAAACACCTATAATAATTACAAAGGCTGAGGAATCCTTGGAGCTGTTTTAACCTGGTGGGAACCGGCTACTCTAAAACCCCAGCGACTTTCTTTTCCTGCATTTCCACCCCCTTTTTAGATATGACCATACCGAGAAAGTCCACCTTATCCTTCGAAAAATGACACTTGGAGGGTTTGATGTAAAGATCATTATCGCATAAATGACGTAAGACTTCTTTTACAACCTCCTTGTGTTCTTCTCGAGTCTTCTTCGACGTAAATATCATACAGTCATCAATATAAATAATCACTACCACATACATGTCATTAAATATGTCGTTCATCATTTGTTGGAAGATAGGAGGAGAATTAGTCATTCTGAAATACATTACTGTGGATTCATAAGCGCCAATAGGGGTAACAAAGGCACCTTTCCATTCATTGCCTTTCTTGATCCACACATTGTTATAGCCCCAACGTAAGTCAAGGACTGTGAACATATCAGCATTTTTCAGCTGATCAATAAGCTGTGGGATCAAAGGAAGCGGATAGGAATTCTTAATGGTACCTTCATTGAGATATTGGTAATTGATAACCATCCTTTTTCCACCATTCTTTTTCAGAATAAAGAATATGGAAGAGGTTTGAGGCAATTTAGAAGGAGCAATATATTCTTTTTTGAGCTCCTTATCGATGAATGTGTAAACTTCGTCCATTTCAATGTCCGACAGGGGAATTACTCAACTCTTCTTCAGAACGAAGTCTGGCTTGAGATCTATGGCATGATTCCAAGGCTTTCATAACGGCATTCTGGTTGATTCCTGTTCCGAGAAAACTTCAAGAAACTCGTGATATACCTCAGGGACTTGATCTTTTAGTCCTTCTTCTATCATACGTAAAAAGGAAGGACTTGGTTCGAAATAATTAGAAGCAGGAGGTCCAGAACCCATAATTTTGCAATACTGAGTGCAGCGCAGAAATGAAATAGTCTTCTGCACCCAGTTGATCTCAGGATTATGGCAGAAAAGCCAGTCATACCCAATGATCATGCGATGTATACCAAGTTTAGATATATAAGCGTCTATAGTTTCAAAGTGTCCTGCGACTTCCATGATCAGGGTTACCGCATGCTGGATTTGGCCAATAGTGCCTTCTGATCCATCAGTGTTATGTATCTTAATTGGGTTATCGAGGGTAAAGAAAGAAATTCCATGATGTATGATATAATCCTGATCAATGAACGTATGGGTAGCACCTGAGTCCAAGAGAGCTTTGAACCAGTGACATTCCCATTGACCATCCCTTTGGCAACATATGATAGTCTCAAGCGAGAACTTTCTACTGAATGACAATGTCGTTGTGCGATGTTGGGAGGTCATAACACACGAGAGGGGTTTATAAATAGAACTAATTTTTGTTGTTTTTGGAGGGAATTAAGCACACTATTGTTTAGTTCCAGTGCCACGCTCAATTGAGATGCTCTCACGGAAGAAACAGACAAACTACATAATACAAAAAAAAAATCAGAAATAGGGAAATCAGAATCTGTATAAGACGTAAAAGAAGAAGAAAAAGAAGAACTAGGTCCATGCATGGAGGAATCCTCTACTCCTATGTGCTGTGTCCTTTTAAAGCCTCAGCCGCATGCTGCTTGGCTTCAACTTCAAACTTATCTCTGTAATATGCCTCGGCTTCTTCCAAGACAAAGTGTTGTGTGGCTGTTGCTACTACCGGTGCTGGAACTGGGGGAATGGAAAGGGAATGGGAGACAGATTGTTGCGCCACATGCGCTTGGGAATATTCAGGGATGGGGACATAAGTTCCCTGGTCGTAATCCCAAACGACCTGCTGACACTGCTGGGAAGGACAGGACAGACGACGATACGGGTTCTTGGGGCAGTCAGGCTTAATATGCCTAGGGAGATTACACAAGAAACATGTTTGAGTGTCTGGCCTTGCAGGTGTAGCTTGCTGCACTCCTATCTCCATGGGGGCACCACAGCCCAGCTGAGTTCCAGTTGCCATAAACTGCGGACATTGAGGGAGGGGAGGTTGTGAAGGAGGTGGATACTGATAATGGCCCTGAGACCATGGGACGAAATGGGAATTAGCAGGAAGACTGCACTCTATCACCATCTACTCATAAGCTCTTCTGACAGCTCTATAGTTTTCTTTGAGCTCGTCAATGCCAGATTCTAATTCCAGGTGATTCATTCGAACCTGTTCATAGATGCAGTAGTCAACTGCCTTCTTGAGGAGCGTGATAGCGTGGTAATCCTCAATGTTCGCCTTGTTCTGTAAAACCTTGAAACATTGGAGGAAAAGGTTGATGGGGTGGCCATTTTATTGGAGACCTTCTAACTTCTGAAGCGACTCGTGAGAAAGCACATCAATCCAGAAGTAATCCTTTATCTTCTTTTGTAGCTTAGACCAACTTGGCCAAGCCGAATCTCCTTTGGTGCCGATAACGACATCTTGACCATTTTTGACCTCAGTTTCCTCATCATCAAGGTACTTCTCCAATGTGAGCTGGGCGAAACCATCCACTTTCTTCTCAAAATGTGAAAGGACAGCGATGCATCTCAGCTTGTCCGACTTCCACATCTGGGTGTCTATTCACAAACATAATTTCACCCACCAAAGACGGAAGGTGGAGCAATCACCGTTCCATTTATCAGGATCGGCTATCTTCTTTGTCACGTTGTTCTTTTCTTGGTTTACGTTTAGGGCAGACAGCCTTGCGACGAGATCATCTAAGTCCACCAAGTTTAACATACTTGATTACAGATTTAAGGTAGCAGGTAGGGCGGAGGTATGAGTGGAAGTGTTCAACACCAAAATATTTGAATGAGAAGGAGTGGTGTTCGGTACATTGTTTATCATGAGAAGGCCAATAGACCTTTCGGGTACAGGATCAGGAAGGAATCTTGAAAATCTTCTTTCGGTCACTTACTGTGTGGACTATTCCAACCACACTCTGGGCAACCTACAAACTTGCTGCCTAAAAAAGTATTTCTTGAATTGGAGGTAATAATGTCTTCTCCAAATACAATGACAAAGGTGGCCACAATAACCTAAACTAGAATCCACAATGAAAATATGAAACAAGAAGGCGTGGGGGAGACCAGATCCACCTGGCTACGGCATACGGAAATACTATCCGCATTAGACGTGATGTCACAGGTGATCACGTGAACCTGGGTACACCGGCATAGTACCAACACAGATAGCTAGGCACTCAGCTGACGACAGGGGCTAGTGCACTATGCCCGGTAGCAATGTTATCTATATTTATAACGGCAGATGACCGTATATAAACAGCGTGGGGCAAGTGCTGGTCTCGCTACTGTCAAGTGGTAGTACCTCTTGTTCCCTTAGCTCTGGGACCCGAGCGTTGTGTATATAGTCTAATCCAAGTGTTATGACTTATCGCAAACAACAAACCACAAAGCTCAGGACTACTCGCAGGATACACTATTTCTAGCTCAAGGAGAGGGTATGAGGGTCTTCTCCATCCAACACAATCTATAATGGCCAGAAGACCAAGGCAATGACTATCATGGTGAACAAAATGAATTAGACTGGGGATACCAGTCACAGAGTGCTACTTTATATACTATACAGGCATGCGCACAGACCATGCTATGTGTGGGATGAGTTACCATAAATAGACTAAGTGATGCCATGGTCGTGAGAGAAAGATAACAGAAATTAAAGGGGTTGTGTAAGAAGAGTGGAAATTAAAAGAGCAAGGTCACCTCATGGTATGACATCATTAGTTCTAGACCTGGTCATGTGAGGGTTACCACAGTCACGTGCACAGATCACGTGACTGAGAGAAGAAGAGATACAAGTCCAAAAAGTTTGAAAATGTTCATATTATAACAGGTGGTGCCACCACTGGTAAAAAAAGGAGTGAGGAATTAGAGGAATGAGTGATGTTGGGTGAGATCATGAAGTAGGGATACTTGCTACTGCCCAGTCCAATGGTGGTGATGGGTGAGGCTGTTTAAGGGAATGGTGGGGAAGGAAATAAACTGGGAGAGATATTGATCACAGTTGTGGAACCAGAGAAAGCAATGGATGAGATGGTGCCAGTGACTGAGCCATGTCTAGCATCACCAGAGCCTGCACCCATGCTGCTGAGAATCATTGATATGCCAATGGTTCCACAATAACCCAATCAGACTCTATTGGCACCACCTGAGGGAACAATGTCTTCTATTTGTGTTAAGTACTTCCAGCCACTGTTGCAGAACTGTTTCATTGCTGAGTTCATCTAGCTGGGATCAGCATAGACTCTAAGCAGATCTTTGAGCTTGAAAAAATACCTTTCATGAGGTGTAGATGTTGAAGACTTCAGTAACAGCAGTACCCTATATATTTGCCCCTCTTTCATTGTCTCAATGGAAGCCTGATTGTGCTTGATAGGTTGAGATAGTAGAGTAAACAAATTTGATCTAGAGAAAATTTCATTATCATACCCATATCAGGTAATAAGAAACTATCATATGCTATTCCACTTGTTCCAGACACTTTTGCCATCCTTGACTTTGCCTGTAATGCAAAGGTGTTTGATGTGCTCAGCAGCATCAGCA
>JBBPQZ010000684.1:0-12852 GCA_038092795.1 Boletus rubissimus | reverse complement strand
GACAGGTTGAAATCACGACACAGCCCATGGGATTGATGACGCACGTTAGTCTTATCCCAGAGAGCACCAGCCCAGTTGGCACTGTATACGACGTCTGAGACAGAACTAGTAGGCTGCTCGAGACGGTCGTTAAACTGGGACTGACGGCCCTCGCGACCGCGAGTCACGCCAGCACCATATCGAAAAGGAGAAAGAGCCAAAACCGCAGAAGCGAACAAGAAGCCGGAGAGGAAAGCGGGATTGAAGAGCATGGCGAGTGCGATGGTAACGGTAGTCTATAGACCGTTGAGAGAACAACAACCTGGCATCGAAACGCGCAGTGAGCTTCCTCGCGCTCTTTATACATTGAGCAAGTCGCCGACTGGTAACGCTCGCGTGCAGAACATGCGTGCTGCACGCGAAGCCTGCGGATTGTCCAGGGGCACGGCCTTCCGATGGTCTTTGATCCATCACGATACGACAAACTCGTATTGAAGTCGAAGTCTCACCTTCCACTGAATTGTCTATAGAGCAGAGTCAAACGAGCTGACCTCGAGGTCCAGTGGTACCGCCAACGGCACTTCCTGACATGTTTGAGCCAAGGCTGAACCTCCGATGTGACAATCAGCTTCAATTTCAGCACGGTACCTCACCTCCCCAGGACGGCGCTGACCTTCCTATGTGACAACAGTTAATAATAAGCGTCGCTCGCCGTTGTGACATCTCCGATCAAAGACCCGAGTTGACCTCAGCGGCTCGGTGAGCACGAACAACTTCGAACCTTTCCGTCTCAAAATTGCAAATGCGTTACGCAATGGACGGAGACCTGGACCGGCAACTTCCTTGAATGCCATCATTGATTGCACGACCTCGACGACTGCTGCAGCACACACGCCATACGTAAAATACACACGTGATGATGATGGTCAGTAGATTGCTGGCGATGCAATGCGCACAAAATGTAAAACGTAAAAAAGTGACAAACGAAAGGAGAAAATAGATACGAAAACCATGCAATAATCTCGATGATACATAGCGTAAGTGAGGTTGGACGAGTTTGAAAACCATGGGGGTTGTATTGAGGGTATGATTTTGCATTCAAACATGGGGCGTGACTTGGACCAGAGAGAACCCAGGAAATAATTTTTGTGAAAAAAAGGGGACACGAGGACGCGTGCAAGCACCACGGTGGACCAAAAAAGGGAACGCGCGGGGGGAGAGGGGGGGGATAGCGTTCGCGTAGGTCTAGTTGAGATAACCGCGACATTTCGCAGAACCACATAAACACGGGATCTTGTCATGTTCGATGGGAAAGTGGTAGTCTGTGGAGGGACGGTCGAAGGGAGAAAGAAAGCGAACAGAGACGACATACCATATGTGATCTCGTCCCCGAGCTCGATATCCTGCTTGGCATAGATGACGATCTTCTTGTCCCCACTGATCGTGATAATCTTCGCCGTACAATTAGGATCACAAGAGTGATTAATCAGCCGCCTATCATCGTCCTCGCTGGTCAGACACGTTTCAACGGAGATGATGCTCTAAACGGGCAACTCACCCAAGATTACCCTTCTTCGTGGCGTCCACCACCAAATCCTCATCGATCCGAAAGAGATAACTACTCCCAATACCCTGCCTCTCGTACACCTTCTCGCGCTTATCTGCGACTTGTGCACGGATAATCTCGCCCACGTACTCAATGACCATTTCTCCCCTTGCAATACGCTCCATGGCATACAGTCCCCAATCGTGGATAGGAGATCGTGCGAAACGAAGGTGCTTCTTCCGGGTCTGCAACTGGTTGAACTTGATCGAGAGCTCCGCCGCGCCCGTCTCGCCTTTCGACAGCGCGACCGCCCGTTGAACCTGGTTAATCTCTTCCAACGCTTGCGCACGCCGCCGCGCATTGGCGCGATTCGATCTAGAAGAAGTGACATGTTGTGCAGGTGGCTGCTCCGTCGGAGCGGCACTTTCGACGTTGGTAGAACGGACTGTATATTGAGCGACATAGGCTGATTTTTCGGCATGTGAGATTTTGTAGTAGCCTTCCGTACGTGCGGAGCCTGTAACATGTTTACGGAAAGGTGGGACGACGTCTGGGGGAGGCGATGGTACGCGTGGGGGTCCGGTTTCTCCGGAGAGCACCAATCGTGCAAAGTAGAGATCCTCGTCGTCTTCACAGATGCCTTCCTGAATCAAATCTGGAGGTCTATGCGGTGGCGGTGGGACAGGCGAGGGGGATCGTGATATAGATTCCAATTCCAATTTGGAGACATCGATGGTCGTGGTCGTAGGAGGAACGAATGGTAAGGTGTCCGAGAGGATGACTTGCTCGACGATATCCTTGACCGGTTTCTTCTTGAGCGGCTTCTTCTTGGATGGTGCTTTCTTGATCGGCGCATCCTCTTCCACAACGCCCTTTTTCGCCTTTTTCTTCACCGGTTCTTCCACCTCGATATCTTCCGACAAAACCCGCTTCCGCACATCCAAACTCACGTCGTCATCGACCTCCGACTCAACCTCGACCTCGGTCACGACGTTCCGTTCCTTTTTCACGGCCTCCTTCTTCCGCTTCTTCTTCGGTGGCGACACAAGTGGTTCAGGCTCCGGCTCCAGCTTCGACTCAGGTTCCGGCTCGGGCTCAGGTTCCACCTCGTCCGTCTGCACTTCCTCTACTATAGGCACCACCACACTCCCGACCTCCTCCTCTCTCGCCCTCTTCCCCGGTTTCCGGAACGACAAACCCTTCCATCCTCTCTTCTCCGCTGGCTTTCCCTCCCCCTCGACCACGCCACCAGCACCAGCACCCTCCTTCCCTTTCGATTCCACCATCGCCTTGGCCTTTTCCTCCGCCACTAACTTGCGCAACCCAGCCGCGACGACCCGTTCCGTAATATCCTTCTCCAAAAACACCTTCAACTCCCTCAAAATCGCCTGTTCCGCACTCTGCACCATCTCCTCACGCGTCCACGTCTTCCTCTTCTCACCCCCAGCCGGCTCGCCCTGCTCCGCTATCGCTACCGCGTCCTTCGAAGGTGGCGGACACGTCGTGACAGTCACCGAGTGATGCGCGATCGTCCGTCCACCCGAGTTGAGGACCATCCCTGCCCTCCGTGCCGAATCGGGCGTTTTGAACGTGACGTACCACGCACCGTGATCGCGGAGAACGTTGTCCACCTTAAAATCGGAAAAGAACGCGAGGACGTCAGATTCGAGCACGGAATGCATCGCGCCCCCGCTCAGCTCAAGACGGATGTGGTCGTACCCATTCTTGGAGAGGGCAGAGAGGATGGTGGAGGAGGCAGAGGAACGGGAAAGGCCGTGGCGTGCACTGGGGTGACCAGGTTTGCGTGCGATCGGGGATGGGGAACGGGAACGCGGTGTGCGATCGCCAACTGCGTGGCAACGATGCGAAGAACGTCCGTGAGGGTGAACAGGCGTGGAGGACGAAGAGTGTACCGAAGGCGGTGCGAGATCGTGAAGAGACGTATGGCGATTATTCGTCGAGTTGCTCATCCGCACCTTGGTGAAGACGAGTGGCGGAGGCGGTTTCTTGGCCATCGGACGCGCCTGTGCCGATGGTGACGCCCGACCACTCGGGATATGCGCAGGACGCGGTGGAAGCTGATGGCTCGGTCGCCAAGTCGGATTTGAAGGGTTAGGGGTGTGCGTCGAGTTCGGGGTTGACGTCGAAGGCTGGGGATGTGGATGTGGAGGAAGATGTGCTGCCTTGGCATCTCGTTCTTTCTTTCGTTTCTCCTCCCGATCCCGCTTCTTCCGCTCGTCTAGCTCCTTGAGAACAGCTTTCAACTTCAACCCCTCACCGTCAAAAACCACCTTGAGCTCCTCACCCTCACCGACTCCTGTCACAACACCCAGCTTCTTCCCATGCGCGCGCTCGACGCACTGTTTTGCTTCATCGTGCGTTTGATACCGGATAAAGACAACCCCAAGCGCCATCCCAGTCTCCATGTCAATCTGTGGTTCGAACGACGCAATCTTGCCATGTACAGAAAACGCACGCCGTATATGTTGCGTCGGCGTCAAAGGCGAGATGTTCATGATAAGTACGGCCGTAGGCGGTGGCGGACCCGTGGAATGTTGATCGTACTTTGTTACGCGTGATCCCATGTCAGAAAACACGCATTCCATACCACACATATCCATGAATGACACACCTCGTATTTAACCTCATGAAATGCTTCCCGTCCCGGACGTTTCTTGAAACCAGATCCCTTGCGCGGATCCTTGGGTACAGGTGTTACCTCCCCTTCGATTACCTCCCCGTCATACCGTGTGATCGTCTCCTTTCCTTTTCCCTTTCCATTGATCCGTGGTTCCGAACATGCGGTTCCGTCCTTGTCAACTGAACGAATTTTCTCGAGAAGCGCGCGCATGCGACCGTCGCGGTCCTTGTCCGTAACAGGGTCATATATAATCTTAAAATTGCGTCCGGATGGGTATTCAGAGGGGCAGGGTGGCCAAGGTGGGAGTGGTGGAAGGGAATAAGTTTTCGGGGAATGGGATGGAGATGGGGGTCGGGGAGGTTTTGAACTCGACGCGATGGGCTCTGGCGTACGTGAGGGCGGAACGATGGGTGGAGGTGGTGGTTCCGAGGGAGGAGGGCGAGGAGATGGTGGTCTGGATTGGGGAACAGATAGGACATGCGGTGGTGACGTGGGCGGAGGTGGCGGTGAGGGCGATCGTGCGCGGTCATGACAAGGCGGTGTTGGCGGTGGTGGTGGTGGAGGAGACGGTGGTGGAGGTAATGACGGTGGTGGTGCAAGGTCAACGGTCGAGGGGGGAGGAGGCGAAGGAGGTCTCGAGCTCGGTGGTGGTGGTTGAGGAGGTGGCGAGGGAGGCGGTGGCGGTGGTGGAGGTGGAGATTGAGGCGGAGGTGGGGGTGGAGGCTCATCGGACGGGGGTGGTCCTGGGGGTGGTGGTGGAGGTGGTGGAGGTTCCGACGTTGGTTGAGGCGGTAGAGGTCGCGACTCTGACAACGACGTCCGCACGTTCAACGAAAACGCAAACTTCACGGGCTCATGAGGGCGCATGCCATCCTCGACCGTCGCTAGGGCCAATTTCTTCGGCGTTGATGGTACCAAAGATTCTTGAGAGCTCGCGGTCGACAGCCGGGGCTGCACGTCGCCCAAAAACGGATAGCGTGTTCAACGTCGACCCAACCCGGTCTCGAGAAAAGAAAACTTACATCGGACGTGGACCATCCCGACTCGACCTGCTTGCCCTTTTGCGACGATCTTGGTGCTAGTGGTGCATGGATGACAGTGGGCGACGTTGGAGGATAACCGTTGACGAGAGGCTTTGTTCGGGGCTGACTAGAAGCGCCATTGACCAAGCTGCGTGGTCCGGTCGGGGGATGTACACCAATTTTGCTCGAGGAGCTGCCTGGGGAGGTTGATATAGAGGGTGCCGATGTGGACGCCTGCGGAGTGGAGGACGGGGTAGGTAACGAACTCAAAAGCGCCCTTGGACCGCGCGGAGGCGCTTTTCCAGACATCTCAGGAAAGGGTAGATAGGGACAATTGTGATAGATTGTCGTCGTCGCTGTTGACGACGACGAGGAGATAGGTGAGAGAAGCGGATTAAGAGTGGTGGGATGGAGGTGAGGAGAGACAAACAGGGAGCACGTCGACAAACAAGTTACTCGCTCACACTCTCTTTCTTTCTCGCTTCCATCAAAGAGCGTCAAGGGAAGTTACAGTCTCCAGTCGAACTCACCCTCTCCCACTGACGAAAAAACCGATCCCGAATCCCTCATCGTCACTGAAACCCTTTGCACCAAGACGAGTCGCGTTGTAAAACTTTGAGGGCAAAATTTCAGTTTACCTTCCATCAGTGATGCCCTCCTCGCTCGTCCAAACGCCACTTGAAGCGAAATGAAACAAGGTGTAGTTTTTCTCTATTCAGTATCTGGCCGTCGAAATGCGATATACAAGTAAGTATGCTGCATGCAGAGATAGTAGCTGTGATCTACCCTAACAATCGATACCAGTTATTCATGTACAAGTCGGTCTCCAAAGCCACCCGAATATCATGGGTAAAACATAAATATAAACAGTGAAAAATGTCATCCAAGTCAATCAGAAATCAACAGCATATCACACACAACGTCCTATTATATGGGCGCGTGATACAGATAACGCACCTCTATGCGAAAAAAAAAGAAATCTGCTCCCCCGCACGTCTTCCTTCCCCCAACGGCAATCAAGAACGCTTGGCAAAAGACCCGTGATCTCTAGATAAGTTTTGATGGTCGTGCCGTTCCCGGGGTCATTGGACGCGCCGTATGGGGCTCGTCAGGCTCATTAATCTCGCTCTCGCCCTCAGATCCGTACACCTGCACCGTTTGTATTTGAAAATCATGACCCTCCGCGTTCAATTCCGGCGCGGTGGCGTAGGACACGTCACTGCTGGCGCGCGACTCAGCACGTACGTCTGGCCGATGCGACGAGGAGGTAGGCGAGAGCGATGTCGAGCCTGGGTCCATGGTATCCGACCGTTGTGCAGCCGCCTCCGTAGCACCACTAACCCCACTCCCCGACGCACTGGATTGCCCCTGATGCTCCCCCGTCACACTCTCGAAATCAGGCGGTGGCCCCATCTCAGCCAACCTCTCCCTCGACAACGAAAACGCCGCGACGGCCTCAGGGCCGTACGGCACACCAAACTTCTCCAACGCCTCTCTGCTCGTGATCAGTTTGATCTGCTCAGGGGTCAACAAGCCCCCCTTGGGTGCATGGAACTCGGCGCGAGTGAGCGTGTGCGTGAGCGGTGCAGAGATGCTGTCGAGCGAAATCGTCGATGACCCTGCATGCAACCCAGGCGAATGCGAACGAAAAGCACGGAAGAGATTCGAGTTGGAACGGGAATGTGAACGTGAGAGGTTGTGGTTCCTCGAGGGTGTGCGGGAGTGACGACTCTCGTGTGACTCGCGAGACGAAAATCGTGATAGTGCAGACCCACTTCGCATGTGTAGCGCGGGCGATTCAGAGCGTGTGGAAGGCGGTGGTTGATTGACGTTAGGTGGTGCACCGCTATTATTGTTGCGTGAACTGAAGGGATTATGCGTGAGGAAACTGAATCGCGGACGTCCCCCACCAGCCGCACTCGGGGGAGGAACGATGGCGTTGGAAGAGACATGGCTGGGTTCAGGGTCATTCAGCGAGATGGTCGTCATCCCTCCCTCCGCAGAGAGAGCCTCCGCATACGACGGTGCTTCCCCCCTGGGACCATTACGGTTATCCACAGAGATCCCCCGCTGGTGTGCAGGAAGCAGCTCTACCTCGCTCCCAACCGAGTCCAAACTGTGTGCATCCCCACTCCGACGATGATCATGAGGCATCGTGGCATGGTGCAATTCAGGGGGTCTCGGCACAGATACCGACACCCTGCGAATCAGATTCGTCGATGAATCTGCCATCGTATCAACCGACTCAATACGATCCAGCGTAATATCAAACGTCGCGCCGTGCATCCCGGGGTGCTGGTCATCGTCCTCGGCAAGCACAGGCACCGCAAGAGGCGGCGCTTGGTCATCTTCGGTCTCCAAGGGACCCCTGTAGATTTGCATACATGATGGTTTGGTGATGAGCATCATCACACGAGTTCGACAGTGCGCACCGAAAGAGCACCAACTCCTGATCCCCCGGCTCCTTCATGTACGGTGGCAACGACTTGGTCGATATTTGACTCGGCGTCCTGCGGGGTCGTCGGCGCGGTTGCGTCGTGGTGGCTGTGTCCCCACCAGCAGGTCGGCTCGCAGTTGTCGTGCGCGTCGTCGCCGCATCGCCAGCTGCACACCGACGGACGCAAGTGGCGACCGAAAAAAGGACAAAGACCACGGTGACGAGCAGAATCGGAAGCTGTCATAACCGAAAAGAAAAAAAAACGAGGTACAAAGAACCCGCAGCAGAAGGACATGAGCACAGCGTCCAACCCACAACCAAGAAAGCAGAAACAAACAAAAAAAATGCGCACCCATATATTCATACTAATGTTCCCATTGCTCTGCGAATTGTTGTTGTTACCCTGCGAGCCCGAACTTTGGCCCCTTCGATGTATCTTATCAACACCAATATTGTTGACGCCCAGCCTGAGAGTCAGAGGCGCCGCAGAGACGGTTTCAGGAAAAGCAACGAGTGCAACGAGAGAGACAAGGAAAAGGGCACGCTCTTGCGAATGCCACGAGGTCGGACGAACGTGCACCAAGTTCGGAACACGGAGGGACTTGCTGCTACCAGAGCAACGTGGTCGCACTATGGAAGGAGATGCCAGCACCGAATGGTTGCGTGTAATAGTGTTCATGTTCATGTGGGGGTCGTTAAAATGGTGCAACTACGAGTAGGCTGGATGGGATAAACACTCCAAGGACATATGGCGAAGCCTAAGAGAAGGTTGGAAAGGGTTAAGGTCCGCACCAAAGAGGTGACCTGGGCAAGGTCAAGGATGGGAAGAAAAGGGACGATAGCCACCCCTAGGGAGAAGGCAAAGGTAGGCTGTACCTGGGATGGGCCAGTGCAGCACTGTGTCATGGTTTCTTACATACTCTTATTACTACAAGCTCCGCCCTGACTACAGGATCCACGCTAAATACAAAATATCTGCAATTCTGTCACTCGTCAAGATCTCACATGTGCAATCACAGATGCGGTTTTGTAGATCCGTACTTGCGCAGCAGAAGATTGGATATATCGTGCGCTGTGCACATTCCGCATTAGCCCCTCTGGGGCAACAGACACGGGATACGTACCGAGCTCGAAGGGGGCCTCTTGTACGATCTACATGGTCGAAATGTAAGGGCCCACATTATCGACGACGCAGCCAAAACTAATCAAACATACCAAATGACCAGCAAAGTGAAACACGACGTTGGTCGAATCGGCAGGTCTACGCCATACCCTCTCATATGTCCCTTCTCTGGTCGACAGCCTGTGCCTGATGTCATACTACAATCAGTACCTCGCCCCGTACATCACCGTTGGAAACGTGACAAAAAGTTAGGGGGGGTGCGTCGAAGCACGCACAGTTTCTCGGGGACAATCCATCTCAGCGTAATCCCCTCGTCCAACCTCTCCAGCAACTCCCACGTCTCCCAAGTCGACACTTGGTTCGCAAACGATAGCCCTTCCTGTAATCCAGACATCTTGAGTCGGACACCCCCCTCGGAGTCGTTGATAACAGCGTGGTCGACGTAGAGCTGAAGGACGTCTGGATTCCAAGTACCGAAAAAGGTCGACTTTTGGAATAGCTGGAGGGCTTCCTCTCTTACCTCAAAGTCAACGTTAACCCTCTACTTCGCTCGATAGGTGGAGTTACACACCGAGATGACCAACGATCGCGTCGAGTAAAGGCGTTGAGCACCGTTTGGTGTAGATACCCCGGTTGACGCGTATGAGGTCTGTAAATGACCGGGTCCACCAATACAAACGACGAAAATAGTTTCGGAAGGTCAAAGGCCACTCTCAGTCTGTAGAGAGTGAGATTGAGATCGGTGGATCACCGGCATCCAGACTGCTCACGAAGTACACCCTCCAAAGGAATGTCCAACCACGACTAGCTTCCGCGTGCGATATCCGTGTTCTCCTCTGACTTTTGTCACCGACGCTGGCAAACGCGATAGTCGTGTCGGCAGTACACTTGCTTCCACCTCCTCGGGAAGATAATGTAGCAAAAAATTGGCGATGTCGCACGAATTGTCGAGCCAGTCGACTAAATCAATCGTCAACCCCCCATTGTGTTGTTGTAGATGGAAGTAAAGACGTACATATCCCACTCAGATTCTCCGCGTTCACGACGGCCGCATCACCATGCTGGACGGCGTCCCACGCCCACACCTCGTCGATCATGTCGCCCGCAGGCGCATCAAGCACTTCCTTGATCATCATCTCCCACGTCTACTCAGTCCAAGTACCATAAGTCGTCACACCATCAATTCGCCAATCAAAAAGTAAACGACCACTCGCCTCCTTGTGAAGTCCGTTCGCGTGCGCCAAAAAGAGCGTGATGCCGGTCCCACCACTACCGGCAGCAGGAGCGGTAGACCGCGCCGACGTGCGCACGTAGCGATTGACGCAGTTCCAGAGCAGCTTCTCGCTCGGCTCCCTTCTGAGTCTACCCTCCTCGTACGCACATTGCATCTCGAGGACCTGTCTCACAAGCACGTCCATCCTGTCGCGTCGTTCGTCGGTCGAGCCACCGGGTATGTATGCGGGTATCTCGGGAAGGGGTATGTCCGGTACGAGTCGAGGAAACGCAGCCGGGATGAGATGGGTGCTGAGTCGGTAGACGCCATGGGTGGTGGTGTGAAAGACGGAGGGTCTGGGAGGAGAGGGTAGTGCGGGCGTTTCTATCTTGTCGATGTTAGGGTGGGTCCGAATGGGACGCAATGGACGTGGATGTGCAGACGTCCATCCGGGAAATGTGGGCGTGTATGGGATCGTGGATGTCCTTGTAGGCATCTTACTCGACATGACTCTCCGACTACTCGATGGACGGCTGCGGCATGGGTACTGGAGACGGAACATGTAAGCTGGTTCACGTCAAGATATTTGGCTGCCGGCTTACTAATTTTCTAAATGTAGAATGCATCGGGACGGGAACACCGAACACCGAGAACAGCTCACTTTCCACACGTCCGTGACAATCCTTTTGTCCCTCCTCTTATCACGGTGGACCAAGTTAACCAGGGCTTAAATCAACGTATGCTGCAAAGGCAACTCGACCATGTTCCCGATGTCCAAATATTCATTAATCTACATGATCTCTTACATCGAACCACCTGGATCAACGCACCCCATCTTTACCTGAACCTAAACACAACATCCATGCAGGCAACTCTGATTGAAATGCTACGTCGCTCGGCTCTTGCTGATGTGGTCTGCCGTGAGTCTGGCTGAGTAGGCGCATCGCTACTTGCACCCTCCCGGCTGTGGCCTTTGGAGGGTTGAGATGCATTGTTCACATGTCGTGCCTAATAGGAAGTGAGTTGTCACGGCGCGGTCTACCATCACCGGAAAAAGACGCACGGGGCCTGCTTCCTTTGGATCTGCAGAGCCTGCTCCACTATGAGAAACATCCTTGTTGGGATGGCTGCCAGGGTCAGCAGCCTTGGAAGCTTTTTGACGCTGTGATGCGAGATGAATAGTGCACACACACCATTCAAACTCAAAACGAACCTCTGGTTTCACCAGGGACTTTGCCACCGATCGCTAGGATAACATGTCGGACACGCCGGACACAGTTCATCTACAAAGAGGAGAACACTCACTCGCTTTCTTCTAGCTGCAGCGATCCATGAAGGTCCCCCATTGGCAGCACTCTCACTCGCCTGTGAGTGTGAACTAGGTTGAGGATCGGCAGGACGACGGGACTTCCTGAACCTTGTCGGGAGCAACCTTGTGAACATCGGGACTCTCCCAGATGACTCGGGTGTATCAAGGTGTTTCTCTACACACGCTTCTGGTGGGGAGGTTATGGGTGGGGGATCTGGCAACTGTGATACAGTATGAGATGGTCCTGGAGACAGTACCTCAACCCCATGAGCATGGGCAGAGGGTACTGGGGACGGTGCCTTCAGTAACATCAGTACAGAAACAGGAGGACAGTCAAGGATGTACGAACCTCGTCAAAGTCAAACAGAGGACCATCGGCAGGCGCGCTGGATGGAACCGCGTCCTTGTGTTGTCATATAAGCGAGCTTCGAAAGAGAAAGGTCAGATTCCTACCTCGAGCATGTCGTCATCTTCCAATTCCGCCATTCGACGTACATGAATGTAGGTCAACACTCTCCGTACGTGTTCCATGTCCACTGATCTATACTGGAAATCTCTCTCGACTGCAACAGGAGTCGCCGGGATGTCTAGGAAAATAGTCTCTGTTGCGATTGGAAGGTTCCTGGAGATGTTGTCGGCGTCTTCAAAGTATGAATTTGCTGGCAACTTCGGTCCCATATTGGTGGGTATGCATTCTAGTTCCTTCACGAGCTCGGCGGCCCGATCCCACTGCTCTGACGACATGCCTTCCACTAGTGCGAATTGAACGAGGACACGTAAAATACGGTAGCCCACGTCCTGGCCGGAATCCTCGTTCAGACTAAGCCGTTGTACTTGGGAACAGGCATATTCAAGCCAATGAAGCAGCGGGAGTTGAACCTGACCGACACGCTCAACGGAATCCCTCGTAGATACGCCCTGCGTGACCTCGATGTAGATGGTGTCCGGAGGGGAAAGATCATTGGGTAATGAGAAGCATGTAAAGTATTTGATGTTCTTGAACGCAATGAGTAGATTGAGACATTGTACCATCAATAAATATCACCTTTGCATCAGGATCACTCGGCAGTTCAGACTTTATCTCACTGCCATAGTATCGTACGAGGCGCTCGTCATCCATTGCAAATAATGAGGTCAGGAGTAACACATCGTTGGGCCCATAGGTCTTGAGCAAAACATGACAAAGTGCCACCGCAATGCTTTGTGGAAGTTAGCAAGTGTGATGATAAAGGGAAAGAACGTACTCATTACGCAGGGCTACCAACTCTGAATCACTAGAGCCTCCAACCATCCAGAGGGTATATGACTCGTCATCTTCGTCGGACGATAAACCTGCCTTGATTTGGACAGGCTCAGTCTCTTGGATACGCTCGGTCCCTTCCAAGGTTCCAAACGGTGGGGCAAATGTTTTCTTCAATGTGAGGCTCTTGCAGGCCCTCACCCGAAGATTGTTCGTGGCGCCTTGACCATCGAACGAAACATCCGTCCTCCCGCTTTTCTCTCGCTGTTTCATTAAACATCTGATGCGCCAGATGACTTGATCACCGTTGAACGGAAGATCACCGTCGGCTTTCTGGCCAAC
>JBBPQZ010000683.1:0-12859 GCA_038092795.1 Boletus rubissimus | reverse complement strand
TGCTTTTTGTGGTCTGAAAGGCTCTTCTTATATGGATATTTACAGTGGCTGTGCTAGGCTGTGCTAGCTTACAAATTGCTTACAAATGCCAAGAGAATGCCAAGAGATTAGTTGTCAATTACCAAAAAAATTACAAATAGCTCATTTTGAGTGATTGAGCTCTAGCTTGGTAAGCTTGGCAATAACTCATGCTGACTCATGCATTACAAATCAAGGGGTAGTCTATTTTTAGTTCATGACTCATACTGACTCATACTAAGCCAAGTTGAACCTAGTATAATTTTTGTAGGTCATGAATGTAGTGGTTTACTATGACTCACTCAGGGGTAGCACATGGTCATGTGATTGTGGGAATGGTAACTACTTGGCAAGTGTGTAGGGTAGAAATAAAATATAAAGAATTTCTCTATAACTACAATTTGGTCACTATGTAATAGTAGATAGGAAAGATAAGTTAATATCTTCCTAAGAAATGGTGGAACATTCAAGACAATCTAGGGAAAGGTAGTTCATACTATAGACTATCCAACCCTAAAGTTTCATGGAATTCTAACCATGGGAGGTGTATGAATTTTGACTTCTCATGTCCTTCTATTATGATCATGCATCAATTTAACTTGGTGCAGGTTATTGGCAGTGAATGAAATATTGGGTGAGCAGGTATTCATTATAGACAGCTCCCTGTGGCCCTCAAAATTGGGGCCCTTCACTCCTATCCTCAGTCCTGTTTTTTCCAGGGCTATATAATCTCTTCAAGGATTTAGAAGGTCTTTGTAGAGTAAAAAATTCTGTGGCCTTTTCTCTTTCCCTTTTTCTAATAGAATATAAAGCCTCTGAGGACAACTCCAGCACATCTATACTGAGCAACAAGTCTGTAGGATCAAATAACAGAGGAGTTGTTTCAAAGGAATCTATAGCTCTTGCTGAACTCTATGCTAAAGAGGGTATTATGCATTGGGTAATCTCCCTTTCTCTGTTATACTTCTGCATCTCCTGCTCCAGTGGATTGCTCAGTAGTGAAAAAGAAAACAGCCTGTTTTTCAACCTATACCTGCTGCTGCTTATTAGCCAAGAAAAAGTCTGCTGTTCTGGCATCTTTTGTGAGCACAGGATTTTCAGGAGCATTTGATTCCATAGCCTTTTTCAATATGTATGCTATTGGCCTCATTAATGTTGCCAAGATGAGTTTGGCTATTTTGGTTGCTAGTTTCATCTTGCCAACATTGTGCTTGCCTTTTGGATCCTAATTAGGGATGCTGGAGGTATCTATAAAAGTGTGCATTAATTACATGACCAAAATACTAAAAATAGATTGCAATTTATAAAGGAATTGAATATATCTCTAGATAGATCTAGATTTGGTTGCTTCAGATTAGCCAGGCTTCAAGTAGTTACAAAAATGCCTTATGTGCATATATAGTATTGCTTGTGCCATAAGTAAACCAATTGTACCAATATGGTGGCAAAGCATTCCTCTGCCAAAGCTTGATAGATACAGCTTTCCAGGATTATTGTATAAGCCTTTCAAGCTGTTTCCTTAATCACAGCATATGGGCAATAATCAAAGCTGCTGCTTCATTCATAACATTGTAGACAAGGAGGCATCATTGAATTATCAAAATGTGGTCTTACAATTAACATGGTTTTATATAGCCAGCACATTGCTAACCTACTAAATATAATCAACAATGCACAGTAGAGAAAGTTGTCAGTACAAGTCAAACAGCAAGTGTTCCATTATGTAAGAGCTATAGATCATGAAAAAAACCAAAGCCACACAAAGGGGTGGGGGCTTGTGAAAATTGCTAAATGAAGGGATAAATGTTAGGATGGTGTTGTATTAGTATAAAAAAAAAAAGTAAATAAGAAGTAAGATTGAAGGTGCTATTTAGCATGCACTGACAACACGGTTACCAGCAAAAAGGGAAACTGGAGGATATGCTTTGAAAAGAAATATTCAATTACTGTGTAGCTGAACATTTTTTCTTCACAATATCCACCAATCTGCCTGGTTTTCAATCAACCATGGAGACCATCTTCAATAATCAAGATTGTTTCCCAGCTTAAAATATAATGTGGTTTGGCATGGCTGACATACTACCACCTTCTTTTGTACTGCCACATTCCAATGTTCTTTTCTTCCCTTCAGTGGCTTCTGCACCCATTGATGATCATGTCCTTGCTTTATGATTTACCTTGAATCACCCTAGTGAGTCCTGGCATTTGTAGTGCATTCAGGCATCTACTGAATGTGTTTTAAGATTTCAAAATAAATTTGCAGCACACCTTCTGGGTTGTGAAGCATCCTGCTGGAACCAAATATATTGTGAATTGACTTTGGAGGTTTGCTTTTTTCTTGAAACCAAGTAACTCTCAAACATAATGGCGATGCAATGGATTACAAGAATCTACAGCCTATATGAGAAGATACTCTTGGACAATTCAAATCCTGAATTTAAAGATGGTAGGTGTGCATTGCTTCTTATAAACTTTGGTTACTGAACCCCTGCTGCAGAAAATACCAGCATTAAGAGTATTAATGTTTGCATTCACATCAAGTAGCAAGCCTTTGTTTGCAAGGTGGCAAATACACTTGTTTCAGATATGCCTAAATATTCCACTAGTACTGCTATTATTCAGCACAGCAAATTGCCTTTGTGGTTATTAAACCTGTGAATGAAAACAGCATCATCCCTGCATCAAGTTTGATATAGTAAAATAAGTGTTCTAGACTTACAATGTTTCATATGGGTGGGTATGGTACTGTAGGTCTTTCTACAAGTTACTATGCATAATGTCTTGCTTACTGTCTATTTAGAGTTGGATTTCAATGGGAAATTCCTTAAGCAAATCCTCCAACTTGTATTTTGATCTGAGCCCACCTTCTTCATGTTCATGGGGATCTTTCATAAGGTGACAAAGCCAAATGATGTTATAATTTTCTCTTTCTTTTACTTTGATGCTTACCACTCATACCTCATGGCTCACTTCTTTTTTTCTTACATGACATGTCCTTTCTTCTACCAGATACATCTGTTTTACCATGTTATCTCCTTTGTTCTTCTTTGACTCATAACCCTATGCCCTATCTTTGATGGTATCACTTCATTTCCATTGCCTTCATCTCTTATTACTTCTTCACTTAATCTCTATTGTAGCTTGTTCCTTTTCCTTTGTCTGCTGATAGTTAGTGGCTACATACACAGCATGATTTATGTACACTTCCATACACTATATATATATAGCCACTCCCTATACTATATTTTTCCAGCTAGCTCTATGCAATATTAGTATAGTCTTCTAGCTTCCACATCTTTCAGTCATTACTGTAAGCCATATATATCTCTCATTACTCTATGAGTCTTCTTGCTATCTTTCAATTGGCTGCTTTGGCTTGTTGTTAGCTAGGAGCTATGCTCTAGTATAACAGAGGGCTCCAAACATTCTGAGTACATGAGGCAATGTGGAATATTTGCCATGAGTTAGGCTTTATCCAATATAAGTGTTGTTTTCTTAATATTTGGTTGAGTTGAGTTGATTTAGCTATCATAGAGGGTCCACCTCCACTAGATGTCATAGTCAGGTTTCTTCAATTTGGTGGGATGATATCAAAGATTCATACACACACACTAGGCTTTCTTGAAATAATTCTGCCCTTGTTTCCTTCTAATGTATCCTTTTAGACACTATCAAAACACCCAGCATGTGCTTAGTCATATACAGCACCTAAATTGTTTTGTATTTTAATTGATGTCAGTTTTACATAGTATTGTTAAAAAGTTTCACCTTGTTGCTGAGGCTGAGGGTGGGGAATGCCAATCAGGATTTTAACAGACATCTAAAACAGTCTTATGGCACCTAATTCAACTGTAATTTACATGCTGTGATGTTGGCAATCTAACCATCTTGCATGAGAATGCACCTTGAAAGTCTACTTGCCAGCTCATATTGCTTGCTTAAGAGTTGTCAGAAGCATTTTTGTCCACTTTCAACAAGGAGAGCAATATTACCAGCATTGCTGCCACCAGTTGGACAATTGGCTTACTCATGCCTCATGTAACACTAGGCCATTAGGAAAAAAAACCAACTCTTAGTGAATCTTAGTGAGCACTTAGCACACACTTGACAATATTCACTAAGCTAAATATTCCAAGTAAATCCAAGTAGATTCTTATACTGGACATTATTTAGCAAGTACTTTACTCAGTAAGTACTTATTATGGTCAAAGACAGCATGAATAAGGATCTGTGAATGAAGACAGTGTTACCTTTGCATTAAGTTTAATATAGTGGAATGAGTATTCTGGACTTGCAATATTTCATGAGGGCAAGCCTCTGTAAGAATATCAGCAATGATATCTCCAATAGAAATATAGCAAATAATTGCTTCTTCTTTTGCCACAAGGTCATCCTGGATATAATAGTACTTCCACTAAATGTGCTCAGTTTTGGCTCAGAGCTAAGGATCTTGGGATAGGATGATAGCAGCTTGATAATTGCAATAAAGTATAGTTGGATTCTTCTGTAAATGTCCTATCTTGTCAATAAATATTCTAAGCCATGCAAGATATTGCCTGGCAACACTAAGTCCAGTGTATTTTGATTCTGTGGTAAATAGAGCAATCATGCTCTACTGTTTGCTGGACCATGAAATAGCTTCACAATTGCTAATGAATAGATAGCCAGAAATAGTGTGTGAGTTGTTAGAGTTTTGTGACCAGCTAGCATTAGAATATCTATGAAAATCCATATCCATAGAAATGTCATTTATATCATATTGAAGTTTCATATCTAATGTTACAACATAGCAGAGCATATATTTTACTACTTCCTAATAACATGCTTTAGAAGCTGTACTGAAATGGCTCAGTGTTCCAACTGAGCATGCTAGATCTGGATGAGTTCCTAATATGAGGTATATTAAAGAGCCTATTACTATGAGGAAAGACTTTTATTTTCCATTGATTGATATTTCTAGAAGAGTAGTATTGTCTTCTAGATTGGTAGCTGACAAGGTGATACTATAAACCATAGGAGTCCAAACAGGTGTGGAATTGGCCATTTCTATTCTTTTCAAAACAGTTTAAGTATACTGAAACTAAGATAAGGCAATAGTGTAGAGTTTTTAATCTCTTCAAATTTCAACACTCAGAAAATATTTGGCCTCTTCCAAATCATACATTTTGAAGGATGAGGAGAACATGTCTTTCATAGGGTTCATATAGCTTTTGGAACTAGCTGCAAGAAGCAAGTTATCAACATAGACCATTAGAAAACAGACCTTTTTGGACTTCCAAAGAACGTAAAGACATATCTTAGCATCCAAACAAGTGAAATTAAGTTCATCAAGCTTTTTATCCAAAGTTTTGTTCCAGGTTTGACCAGCTTGTTTCAAGCCATACAGTGACTTCAAAAACCTTTTCATACTAAATCTAATAGCAGTGTGTGAAGCACATTGTCAAACACTGTGGGAATCTCACTTAGCTTGGATGAAGTTATAAATAGTACATACTCTTGACTACAGGATCACCCTCTAGGCCATGTGATTTGGTTTATAGGCTATGAAGATATGGTTAATTCAAAACAGTAATACTATGGAAAGGATTTTTGAGCTTTTTAATAAAAAAGGGTATTTAAACATTATCAGTACTTGATATACCCTTCTTTTGCTTTAAGCACTGCCTAAATCTTCCTAGGCATGCTTTCAATCAACTTCTGATATTTCTTAACTGATATCCTATTTCATTCCACTTGAACCCATTTCCACAATTCATAAATTTTACTAGAAGAATTTTCATACTATACAAGCATTCTTTTGAGATAATCCCAGAAATGTTTAATAGGGTTGAGGTCTGGGAACTGTGCAGGCCATACCATAGTATTAAATTCTTGTTCCTCTAGCCAATTCTTAACCAATCTGTAGGTATGTTTAGGATCATTGTTTTGCTAAAAAATGATATCAAGAGGATTGAGATCATAATGCTCCAAGGTTTCTTGAAGCTCATTCTTCAAAATTTAAAGGTAGAGGTTCCCATCCATCCTACCATCAATCTTGATAGCATAACCAACTTCCTTCCAAGTCATACAACCCCATATCCTAAGAGAACCTTCTCCAAACTTAAGGGTTTTCTGCATTAGCCTATCATTAAGGCCCATACCTACCCTTTTCCATGCCCATTTGCATCTATCTGACCCTAGGTGATTGATTTTGGTCTTATCAGATCATACTACTTTCTTCTAGTCCTCTATAGTCCAATCCTTATAAGTATAGGCAAAATCCAGACAAGTTTTGTAATGCCTAGCAAAAAGAATAGAATGTTTGGACTTGACTACAGCTTTCATACCAGCTTTCTTTAAGTGGAGGCAAATAGTACTGGTAGAGAAAGGTTGATTGATAATATTAGTAAGTGATTTGGTGACTTGGACAGCATTTTCAGCCTTTCCAGAGGTAATAAGATGTTGGGCATAATGAATATTGGTAGGGGAAAGCTTGGAAGTACAACCTTCAATAGCTTTGAGAAGGCCAGGACACTTTTTGGAATGAAGTTTGGATATGGCAGAAGGGCTGACACCAGTTTGCTTAGCAATGGCTTCACCAGAATGGCCAGAATCAAGTAAAGAGAGGATGGTTTTTTGTTGAGTAAGAGAAAAAAATCTGACCATGATAGTGGTTGAGAATCAAGAAGTGTGGGAACTTTTTTGAACTTAGACATACTTTATATATATATATATCTTTGTTTATACTAACAAACAATGGCAATTATACTACAATATGATTGAAATTCTACTCAACAATTCAAAAGCTTAAAAACTCTTTCTATAGTATTACTGTTTTGAATTAACCATATCCTTATAGCCTGTAAATCAAATCACATGGCTTGGGGGTGATCTTGTAGCCAAGAGTATGTACTATTTATAACATCACCAAAGCTAAGTGAGATTCCCATAGTGTTTGGCTATGTGCTATTAAATTTAGTATGGAAAGGGTTTTTGAGGTCACTATACAAGAAGCATTTGAGTTTCCAGCAATATCCAGGTTGAATTGGAACACTCTTAGGAGGTTAGAGATATAATTCCTCTTCTAGTTCTCTATTGAGATAGACTATAAAGACATCTATTTTGATCTAACTTCAAATTGTATTTTACTGCAATGTAGATGATTGTTTAGATAGAGTTAAAATTTGCAACTGGAGCAAAAACCTTTTGATAATCTACTCCTTCCTTTTGTGTGAACTCTTAAGCTACAATTCAAACCTTGTATCATTTGATCTTTCCATCTTGATCATGTTTGATGTGAAATACTGGCTTTGAGGCAATTGGAGTGACATCTTTTAAAATAGAAATAGTTTTATAGACATGATTGGCATTTAGCCTCAAGAATTCATCCTCTACTATTGATCTTCATAAATCTACATCCAAATATATATATACCTCTGAGATGATTGCAGAAAATGACTCTTTCAACCTAGCATAAAAGGGAAGCCAAACATGTGGAAGGTGCATATAGGTGGAAATGAAAAGAAGCAAGGAGTGTCAAAGAATAGAAACACATATTTTTATAAAGAAGTATAATCAATTGAGATTTTAAAGATTTGATATGATGTATGAAAGGAATGAGATTCATGGGCAATTTTGAACAAAAAAAGGAAGAAATCATGTGATAAATGATTATGTGATTGTAAAAGAAAAAGAAAGTACTTGTGAAAAATGGAAATTTTGTAAGGATGTTCTCTTCCTGGCTTGTTCTTCTTTTTCACTGCATCTATTGTAATTATGTCATATTTGTTCTTTTTTTGATGCACTGTTTTTGTTGCTCTGGTGTGAATTTGGGGACTTTTATGGCATCAACATCTATAGCATTGTGGTCTTTGGCTGTAGATGAGTTTGAGAAGAAGGACTGGTACATCTGATGGAAAGATTTGATGTATCATCTAGTAAGTTTATTAGCTTGTTTTCATTGGTTTTGAAAATAAGTGGCCTTGATATACTATTGTATTATTTAGATAAATATAAATTTATTATTATTATAATTTTGTAGATTAATTGACCCAGGAACCTGCCAAGAACTGGCTTAAGTCAATCAAAATATATTAATATTCATTTATTGACTTAAGGCTGGCTGCAACAACTAACTGAGTTGACATTAGCCAAGTCATACAAAAAGCCAGCAAAAGCCAAGCCAAGCTGAGTCATGGCAACACTGGTGTGGAATAGGTGGAACAGATAAGAGCATTTGAATACAATATTTCAGATGTTATCTGGTCCTAGAGCTTTTATGGGGCTTAATTTTGCTATGCATTGTATGATCTGTTTCTTCATTATCTCTTCTGGATTATTAACTTCCTCTGGATATTTGTAGTTGACCAGGATAGATAGGTTGTCTAGTGGAGGAGGAAGAAAGGTAGATGTGAGAGCATTACTTTTCTTCTCATTAATATTTGCTGCAGATAGTGTGCTATCTGGATTTTTTACATTTAGGATGAGAATGTGTAAGAAGCTATCATTAGATGGTTGGACATTGATATATTTGTTGGCTATTCAAATCTCCTTGCTATTCATATTCTCTAGCTAGTCCAGCCAATGCTCCTTCTTCATCTACTTAATCAGCTTGGCATACTTGTTTTTGAGAATCCAATATTTCTTATGTAATAAGTAATCAAGAAAGGCTCTCATTTTGTAGAATAGGAAGGCAAGAGACAAAACTTAATGGCCAATCTTCTTGCCACCAGTGAATTCCTTAGTACCAACATTATCTTCCTTGAACAACTCCAAACATCCATATCCAACACTTTCTATAATAAAAGTCTCTTCTCTACAGCAGAATATATAAAAAAGGCAGTAAACTCCATCAATACAAAGATGAAGGAAACCAAAGATGTAATAGCCCAACTTATGTCATTAATCACAGCAACTCAAAACAATATAGAAACTCTACTAGTAACATCTATCATTACTACCACTGCTATCACCACCACATCCTTTACATCATCTCACCAAACTCAATCTTCACTTGGATTGTACAGCAATGCCCTCATGTTCCAATTCCACTCACCTAGCTACTTTCCAACTCTTCCTGCCCCAGCCACTGTGATACTAGCTAGAGCAGCTATTTAGAATAGACAAGTTCTTATAGATTCTAAAAGAGAACAAATACTCTACTCTCCAGAGAAACTCAAGCTTACCATAGATATCATCAGAAATGCAGAAGATCTGGCCCCACTCATCAAAGCTGTCACTAAATTGAACAATGGAGAAGTTATTATGAAGCTTGATTCAGCCAACTCCACCTCTTGACTCTGACAGAAGGAGAACAAGACAAAATCCTTGAAATTTTAGAAATACCAGCTGTAATCTTTGATTGCAGCTACATTATCCTAGTCCATTTCCTTCCCATCTCCTTCCCACTAGATGACCTGCAATAGCTCCAAGCCATCAAGTAGGAAAATGATATCCAAGCAAATTTATTTGTCAGCACCAGATAGATCAAATAGAAAGCTTGTCATGCAGCCAATCAAAAGGTTGCCCATGCCATATTCATAATGGCTGACCCCATAGTAGCAAACACCATCCTGCATGATGGTTTGTATATAGGCAAGGAGAAACTCCATCCTAGAAAAAAGAAAAAGGAACTATTGAGATATATTTAATGTCAAAACTAGAAACACATGATAAGGGACTGCAAAGCCACACATGATACTTATGCCATTTGTGGTCTCATCCACTGCACCAACAAATGCACTAACAACTCCAACAAATACCACTATGTTAGCTGTCAGACCAATGATTATACTAACAATGACATCAAATGCCCCACCTACCTGATCAAATGCACTGAAATTGACACTAAGCTCCCTAAAACACTCTATGTCATATTTCCCCATTAATAAACCTTGAACTCAGGTGATCCTTTCTCTGAAGCCTACTATGTCAACAATAGCCATTCCAATAAGGAAAAAACCCTCACCATCCAACCAAATATACCAGTCTATGTTTGACACCATTTTAAGATCATGATTAAATTGGCTAAATTTATGCCAATAATCACATCCAATGGATCTACTTATGGTGGCAACACCAACATATTCAAATGCTAACCTCATCAAGCATGAGTGATGTCCACATGTCACTCCTTTCTTTACTTCCACTCAAACACAATACTCTCACTATGAACCCCTCATAGGGTGGATGAACCAATGATGTACAACAACAACAACAACACAACATGCTTGAAAATTTGGCAGCAAAATCTGAATGCTTTGTATACAGCACAGAATTTCCTACTCAACTCTATCTGCTTAGATGAATTTGACTTACTCATCCTACAGGAACCTCACATTAACTTTCTCAACAATATGATTTCTAGCAAATAATATCATGTAGCCTACCTGTCCACGCACCTACTTACTTCCAAGACCAAAATATGTGCTGCTATTCTAATCTCCATTCAGCTCAACATAAACTTCTGAATCCAGATACCATTTAACTTTTTAGAAATTATGATAATACAACTATCTGGCACCTTCAGAAAATGCATGATACTGAACATCTACAACAATTGCATTCATAATAACATGATCACAGAAATAGGAAAATACTTAGAACTGAACCTTCATCAGATCAGACCCTCCACTGATGATCATATATTTTGGCTAGGAGATTTCAGCTATCATCATCCTTTATAGGAGGAAGAACACAACTCACACCTACTTACCAGCCAACACCTCAAACATGCCCAACCACTAATAAAACTTATAGCCAACTATGATATAATTCAAACACTTTCCAAGAACATCTTCATGCTAGAAGCTCTGGCCATAAAGAACTGGAGGCACCCAAATAATGTATTTTGCACAGAAACCACTGTCATATATTTCACTAAATGCTATACTGATGCTGCTCACCATGGCCCATGCATGGACCACATTTCCATAATTACTATGCTAGATCTTCACATGCTGAAGTTGGAAGAGCATCTCACAAGAAACTACAATGACATCAACTGGAAGAAATTCAACAAGGCAATAGTGGCCACTTTTACCCCACTTTCATTCCACTTGCCAATTGTCTTAAAACAAAAATTCAGGAAGATAACAAAAATCTATCGGATGCCATTATTCAGACAATAGAAATGCATGTCCCAATCTCATGCCCATTTCCACACTCCAAACACTGGTGGAATCAAAAGCTTTTTCAAACGAAAAATGTGGGGAGCTAGCAGATATTATGAATTTAGCAACTTCCTTAGAGAGGACCAAGATAAAGTGTGAGAACACCATGTTAGCAATTTTCATGACTACTTGTTTTTCCAAGAGGAATACAACTATATGAATCACTTCTATAGCTTGTAAGGGAATACCTTTCATCTGCATGATATGGAACAGTGAGTTAGTGAGTTGCTTATAGAGAGAGACTTACTCAATATATAGAGTAAACTTTTATTTAAGAAGTTTTTCTGCTTTCTGCATCTATTACTATGAATTAGCTCAAGTTGATTATTTTCTCTCTTGAAAGAGTCTATGAGGGAACTGAACTACATGTGGTTTTTAGCAAAGACAACATTGTAGAAGTGGAGATTCTTAGATCTGATTTCCTGTTAATTGGGCTTCTTCCAATCCCAATGGCCATGGAAGATCATTAAGATGTTTAGATGGTGATAGTAGTATGCTTGGTATAGGTTTGTTGACTGATTTCTAGCTGTTAGTTCTTTCTTTGACTGTAAATTTTCGGGATCCTGGTAAGGGTACCATGAGGTTGCAGTAAAAGAAGCTCTGATAAAAGGGTTGCTGGTAAGGCAACAACACAAAGCAGGAATATTGAGATTGCTTCTATGGTAGAGTAGGCTATATTATAATTAATAAATATGCCAAGGTTGGCTGTGTGGTTGGTAGGTGAGAACCCATCTATAACTGCATAACAAGAATAGGTATTTGAGGTAGTGGACTGACTTATGGCCTATCCATAAGCAGGGTGACACATGGTGCTTTTTATCTCCTTTCTCACTGTCTTCACTATTGCTGTGGTTGAGAAGCTTAGTCAGATGTTTAGATGGAGAGAATAAAAAGAGCAGCAGTGCTCATTCTTGGTAGAGTTTAAAAGTCTGGTCCAGTCCAGTTTTTCACCTTCCAAATAAGGCAACCAGACCAGGACTGGTCCTAGATGTCCATATGAGGCAACTGAATTGCTAAAAACCAAAAAAAAACTGGTTGCAACTGGTTTTACATGTAAAATTTGTTTCACACAAGTGTTATGAATGTTAATTAAGTGTATACACAACATATCCATTCATTAAACATATTAATTTAACAAGATAACATATAGAAATCACTCAAAAACTACCTAAAACCCTTTAAAAATAGACAAAGTGGTGCAAAAATAATATAAAAATAGGAGAACATTGCCTGATTAGGTAGTGTGGCTATATACTGGTTGCAACAACCCCCATATGTCATCTTCAGCTATGCTAGGCCTGGAGACAAGTTCCTCCAGTCCCAATTCAGTGACTTCTTCTTCTAGCAGCTTGTCTTGGTCATTGCCAGAGGCATGTCTTTTAGAGCTGAGTGAATGTAAGAAAAAAAGAGTGGGCTTACCTGGGGCAACACAGAGGTTGTACATGTAGCTTGAGCCTAATGCTTGAATATAAGACTAGGCCATTATGGGCCTTCTTTTCATCCCCAGCATCATTGTATAATGAGTTCACATGGCAGACACTTTTTCTAGAATACAGCCAGCATTAAACTGAAATAGGTCATCTGGTTGCTTACTATTATGGGCTCAGATTCTTCTGCAGGTCTTTATGATCCACATGAATACACCTTCATCAGAAAAATGGAAAAATAAGTATAGTAAAGTACTATGGGCT
>JBBPQZ010000682.1:0-12861 GCA_038092795.1 Boletus rubissimus | reverse complement strand
GCTTAATTCTCTCCAAAAACAACAAAAAATTAGTTCTATTTATAAACCCCTCTCATGTGTCATGACTTCCCAGCAACGCGCAACGACATTGTCATTTGGCAGAGAGTTCTCACTTGAGACTGTCATACGTTGCCAGCGGGATGGTCAGTGGGAATGTCATCGGTTCAGAGCTCTCCTGGACTCTGGTGCCACCCACACATTTATTGATCAGGATTATGTTATTCGTCACAGCATTCCTTTCTTTTCTCTCGATAACCCGATTAAGATACATAACGCTGATGGATCCGAAGGCGCTATTGGCCAAATTTGTCATGTGGTAACCCTGATTGTGGAAATCGCTGGACATTTTGAAACTATAGATGCTTATATATCCAAACTTGGTACACATTGCATGATCATCAGGTATGACTGGCTTTTCCGCCATAACCCCGAGGTCAACTGGGTGCAGAAAACTATTTCATTTCCACGCTGCACTCAGTATTGCAAAATTATGGGTTCTGAACCTCCTGCTTCTAATTATTTTGAACCTAGTCCTTCTTTTTTATGTACTATTGAGGAAGGACTCAAAGATCAGGTCCCTGAGGTGTATCACGAGTTCCTTGAAGTTGTCTCAGAACAGGAGTCAACAAGAATGCCGTTACGAAAGCCTTGGGATCATGCTGTAGATCTCAAGCCGGACTTTGTCCCAAAGAAGGGTCGAGTTATTCCCCTGTCGGACATCGAAATGGATGAAGTCCGTGCATTCATCGATAAGGAGCTCAAGAAAGGTTATATTGCTCCTTCCAAATCGCCTCGAACATCTCCCGTCTTCTTTATTCCAAAAAAGGACAGTGGGAAGCGCATGGTCATCGATTACCGCTACCTCAACGAGGGCACTATCAAGAATTCCTATCCGCTTCCTTTGATCCCACAGCTCATTGATCAGTTAAAAAATGCCGACATGTTTACGGCCCTGGACTTACGTTGGGGATACAATAACGTACGGATCAAAGAAGGTGACGAATGGAAAGGCGCCTTTGTTACCCCCATTGGTGCTTATGAACCCACGGTAATGTATTTCGGAATGACTAATTCTCCTCCCACCTTCCAACAAATGATGAACGACATATTTAATGACATGTATGCTGTTGTAATTATTTACATTGACGATTGTATGATATTTACGTCGAAGAAGACTCGGGAAGAACACGAGGAGGTTGTAAAAGAGGTTCTCCGTCATTTATGCAATAATGACCTTTACGTCAAGCCCTCCAAGTGTCATTTCTTGAAAGATAAAGTGGACTTTCTCGGTATGGTTGTATCTAAAAAGGGGGTGGAAATGTAGGAAAAGAAGGTCGCTGGAGTCATGGATTGGCCCGTTCCCACACGGTTAAAACAGCTCCAAGGTTTCTTGGGTCTTTGTAATTATCATAGGCGTTTCATTTCGGGCTTTGCCGAGATTGCACGCCCCTTGAACGATCTTACCAAGAAAGACGTTCCGTTCACATGGGGTCCCGATCAACAAGTGGCATTTGAAGCCCTCAAATGGAAGTTCACTACCGCCCCGCTTCTGGCATATCCTAATCGGGATCAAGAAGTTCGGGTCGAAACCAATGCCTCGGATATCGCTACCGGAGCTGTGCTCTCAACCTTATGTAATGATGGTAACTGGTGACCTATTGCCTTCATTTCCCACTCTTTTGATAGCGCCGAGCGCAACTATCCTATTTACGATAAAGAATTGCTTACAGTGATTCGGGCGCTGGAAGAGTGGTGCCACTATCTTATTGGTCACGAACAGTTTGAAATCTGGACTGATCACAAGAATCTGGAGTATTGGAAGAAACCGCAAACTCTTAGCGGTCGGCAAGCTCGTTGGCATGCCGTGCTTCAGGAATTCAATTATGTTTTTATTTATAAACCTGGTTCTTCTAATGGTCAGGCTGATGCGCTTTCTCGTCGCCCGGACCATGGTGAGGCAGTGCAAGATCATAACGCCAATATTACAGTCTTGCCTCCCACTGTTTTTATTAATTTGGTTTCTCTTTCTTTGGACTTTCTTTCGGAATTGGAATCAGAGTCTGCTTCTCTTGGAGTGGATGCCGTGAACGACTTCCTTTTTGATGCTACTATGAACATTTTCAAAAATGACAAAAACAAAGTTTTCATACCTCCGTCTTTACGTACTTGACTTCTTACTCTATGTCATGATTCTCCTATTGCTGGTCATGGCAGACATTCCAAAATGATTCATACTCTCACTCGTTACTTCTCATGGCCTGGTGTCACCAAAGACATTAAAACCTATGTAGATAGCTGCCAAGTGTGCACCCTCAAGAAGGGAAAGTCAAAAGCACCGGCAGGAAAACTCCTTCCGTTACCTGTGGCCAAAAAACCATGGGAAGATCTCTCTGTTGATTTCATTACGGGTTTACCTGAATCACATTCATTTATGGCTATTTGTGTAGTAGTGGATCACTTCTCCAAAGAAGTTGTATTCATTCCCACTTATGATACTTGTTCTTCTTCGGACTTAGCTAAACTATTTCGAGACCATGTTTGGTGTATCCACGGACTCCCCTCTACTTTAGTTTCAGATCATGGTCCCCAATTCGTGTCTGCTTTTACCAAGGATCTATGCAAACTCCTCGGTATCTCACAAAATATTTCCACGGCCTATCATCCGCAAACAGATGGCCAAACAGAGCGTGTTAGATGAAGCCGAGGCTTATTATAGGGATAAATTTGAAGTTGAGGCCAAGCAACGTGCAGCCGAGGCTTTAAAAGGACACAGCACGTAGAAGTAAAGGGTTCCTCCGTGCATGGACCTATTTCATCATCATCATCATCATCTTCTTCTTTTACGTCTTGTTCTGATTCAGATTTTCCTATCTCTGATTTGTCTTCTGTACTACGTAGTTTGTCTGTTCATTCCGTGAGAGCATCTCAATTGAATGCAGCACCAGAATTAAATAATAGTGTGCTTAATTCTCTCCAAAAACAACAAAAAATTAGTTCTATTTATAAACCCCTCTCATGTGTCATGACTTCCCAGCAACATGCAACAACATTGTCATTTGGCGGAGAGTTCTCACTTGAGACTGTCATACGTTGCCAGCGGGATGGTCAGTGGGAATGTCATCGGTTCAGAGCTCTCCTGGACTCTGGTGCCACCCATACATTTATTGATCAGGACTATGTCATTCGTCACAGCATTCCTTTCTTTACCCTAGATAACCTGATCAAGATACATAACGCTGATGGATCAGAAGGTGCTATTGGCCAGATCCAGCATGTGGTAACCCTGATCGTGGAAATCGCTGGGTATTTTGAAACTATAGACACTTATATATCTAAATTAGGTACACATCGCATGATCATTGGGTATGATTGGCTTTTCCATCATAACCCTGAGGTCGACTGGATGCAGAAGACTATTTCATTTCTGCGCTGCACTCAGTATTGCAAAATTATGGGTTCTGGACCTCCTGCATCTAATTATTTCGAACCTAGTCCCTCATTTTTATGTACTATAGAAGAAGGACTAAAAGAACAGGTTCCGGAAACCTATCACAAGTTCCTTGAGGTCTTCTCGGAACAGGAATCAACTAGAATGCTGTTATGAAAGCCTTGGGATCACGCTGTAGATCTCAAGCCGGATTTCGTTCTGAAGAAGGGTCGAGTAATTCCCCTATTTGGACATTGAAATGGATGAAGTTCGCACATTCATAGATAAGGAGCTCAAAAAAGGATATATCACTCCTTCAAAGTCACCGCAAACCTCTCCCGTCTTCTTTATCTCAAAAAAGGACAGCAGGAAATGGATGGTCATCGACTATCGTTACCTGAATGAGGGTACTATCAAGAATTCCTATCCGCTTCCCTTGATTCTGCAGCTCATAGATTGGCTGAAAAACACTGACATGTTTACGGCCCTTGACTTATGTTGGGGTTACAACAATGTGCGGATTAAGGAAGGCAACAAATGGAAAGGTGCCTTCGTTACTCCAATTGGAGCTTATGAACCCACGGTAATGTATTTCGGAATGACTAATTCTCCTCCCACGTTCCAACAAATGATGAACAATATCTTTAATGACATGTACGCAGTAGTGATAATTTATATCGACGATTGTATGATATTTACGTCGAAGAAGACTCAGGAAGAGCATGAGGAGGTCGTAAAAGAGGTTCTCCATCGTTTACGCGATAATGACCTTTACGTCAAATCCTCCAAGTGCCATTTTTTGAAGGATAAAGTGGACTTTCTCAGTATGGTCGTATCTAAAAAGAGGGTGGAAATGCAAGAAAAGAAAGTTGCTGGAGTTATGGACTGGCTGGTTTCCACACAGTTAAAGCAGCTCCAAGGCTTTTTGGGACTTTGTAATTATTATAGATGCTTTATTTTGGGCTTTACCAAGATTGCATGCCTCTTGAACGATCTTACCAAGAAAGACGTTCCGTTCACATGGGGTCCCGATCAACAAAAGGCATTTGAAGCCCTCAAAAGGAAATTCACTACCACCCCACTTCTCACTTATCCTAATCGCGATCAAGAAGTTCGGGTTGAAACAGACGCCTCGGATATCACTACTGGAGCTGTGCTCTCAACATTATGTAATGATGGTAACTGGCGTCCTATCGCCTTCATCTCCCACTCTTTTGATAGTGCAGAGCGCAATTATCCTATTTACGACAAAGAATTGCTTGCAGTAATCCAGGTGCTGGAAGAGTGGTGCCACTACCTTATTGGTCATGAAAGATTCAAAATCTGGACCGATCACAAAAACCTGAAGTGTTGGAAAAAACTGCAGACTCTTAGCGGTCGGCAAGCTCGCTGGCATGCCATGCTTCAGGAATTCAACTATGTATTTGTTTACAAACTGGGTTTTTCAAATGGCCGGGCTGATGCTCTTTCTCATCGTCCAGACCATGGTGAGGCTGTGCAGGATCATAATGCCAATATCATGGTCCTACCTCCCACCGTTTTTATTAATTCAGTTTCTCTTTCATCGGACTTTCTTTCGGAGTTGGAATCAGAGTCTGTTTCGCTTGGAGTGGATGCCATGAACGACTTCCTTTTTGATGCTTCTATGAACATTTTCAAAAATAACAAAAACAAAGTTTTCATACCTCCGTCTTTACATACTCGCCTTCTTACTCTATGTCACGATTTTCCTATCGCCGGTCATGGCAGACATTCTAAAACTATTCATACCCTTACTTGCTACTTTTTGTGGCCTGGTGTCACCAAAGACGTTAAAACTTATGTAGATAGCTGCCAAGTGTGCGCCCTCATGAAGGGAAAGTCAAAAGCACTGGCAGGAAAACTCCTTCCATTACCTGTGGCCAAAAAACCATGGGAAGATCTTTCAGTCGATTTCATCACAGGTTTACCTGAATCACATTCATTTATGGCTATTTGTGTAGTAGTGGATCGCTTCTCCAAAGAAGTAGTATTCATTCCCACTTATGACACTTGTTCTTCTTCGGACTTAGCAAAATTATTTAGAGATCACATTTGGTGCATACACGGACTCCCTTCTATGCTTGTTTCCGATCGTGGTCCCTAATTCGTGTCTGCTTTTACCAAGGACTTATGCAAACTTCTCGGTATCTCTTAGAAGATTTCCACAGCCTATCATCCACAAACCAATGGCCAAACGGAGTGTGTTAATCAAGATCTCAAACAATATCTCCGCGCTTACGTAGAAAAGAAGCAACACGAGTGGGCTGACTGGCTCAAAATGGCCCAATTCTCTCACAATAATACCGTCACTACTGCCACTGGCTCCATCCCTTTCAATGTCACACAAAATTACGCCCCTCGCATGGGTTTTGAAGGGAGATTAGCTGGCTTTGCCGGAGAAATGGGTCGTTCTCACAAGGAGATAGAAGCAGCACTCGAAAATACTCGAGATCGCATGATTGCTTCTGTGAAGAAAAATCGTTCTGAAGTCCTGGAGTATTCTATTGGTCAGTAGGTCTGGCTATCTACTGATAAACTCAAACTTCCTTACACAGTGAAAAAATTAACCCAAAAATGGATTGGACCCTATGCAATCACCGCGGTCCTTTTTAACGCCGTCACGCTTAAACTCCCTAATGCAGTCCGCATTCATCCTATGGTCAATATCTCTCATGTAAAACCTTATCGGGAAACTCTGTCAGGACAGCCCAAAGTCTGACCCGATGTGATTGAGGTAGACCAGGAAGGGGAAGAGCAATTCGAGGTGGACTACATCGCCTCATCATGTCTAAAAAATAGGAAGCTAGAGTATTTGGTACACTGGAAAGGTTATGACACAACCGATCGAACATGGGAATCCGCCGACATCATTAACACTGCCCCTCTGGCAGTTGCCGATTTCCACAAGTCTAACCCTTCCGCCCCTTGTAAACTCTGCGGACTCATGGCTTCTTCTTTCGCCTCTCTTTTTTCTCCTTTCGAGAACTTTACAGTCACGGACCATACCACAACTCGCCTGGAATTCGAGTCATAAAAAGGAGGTAGTGTTATAATATGAACTTTTTCAAACTTTTTCAGACTTGTACTTTTCACTTTTCCAGTCACGTGATTTGTGCACATGACCGTGGTAACCCTCACATGACCAGGTCTAGAACCAATGACGTCATACCATGAGGTGACTGCGTGCCTTTAATTTCCACTCTTCTCACATAGCCCCGTTCATTTCCGTTATTGTGTTCCCATGGTCGTGAGACCACTTAGTCTATTTATGGTAGTTCATCCCACACATAGCATGGTCTGTGCGCACGCCTGTACAATATATAAGGTAGTACTCTGCGACTGGAAATCCCAGTCTAATCCACTTTGTTCACCACGATAGTCATTGCCTTGGTCTTCTGGCCATTGTAGACTGTGTTGTTCGGAAAGGACCCCCATACCCTCTTCATTGAGTCAGGAGTCGTGTACTCTGCGAGCATCGTCTGAGCCTTGTGGAAGTGATCAGACACTTTGGCAATAGTTCATAACACTGTGCTGGTGCTGCAAACAAAGTATGAGTCTGAACTGCTTTAAGTTATCCAGCACAAATTTGTAGATAGTTCTACAGCTGAGATACAGTGAGGACCCACAAGTAATGAGGTAAGAGGATCCTTGGTAACAAGAAAGCTCAGGTTTCATGAACATTTGCCTGATCATCATATGAGGTCACCTAGAATAAGCGCCATAAGCGTGAGGCGAAGAAATTGAGCATCAGTAGTGCACACTCTCTTTATGTGGTCCAACAATGGTCAACAAATTTTGCCACATCTCAGGACAAGAAAATCAAGAGTTATTTGATATGTTTATGGGGTCCAGGATTGCTGAATCACAGAGTCTTCAAGGTAACAAATCTACTGCTCTAGCAGCCAACAGAAAATTCATTGCTATCTTTGTATTGATTGCATTCCTTCTCATTCCTCAACTTTCTCCTCCATTCATCCTATCACTGAGGGTAGCAAAGACATATCCTCAGTTGCAGGTATCTTGTGACTGGATGAACTGACAGGAAAATCAACATTTGTAACCTCAGCAGTATTCTCCCAAGCTTGTATGCCTCCTTTCAAGCATTTTCTCTATTCATCTGTCTTCAACATTGACACACTACGTTAGGCATTTACTTGCAAGCAGCCTTTGGCAACAGCAGGTGACCATGATGGCGATCCACCTCACTTCACCCTAGTAACAGTTTGCCACTTTCGTTATGAAAACAGTTGCACTGACTCCATTGTATATGTATACTAGGAACAACTTGGGTAACCCAATTTGCTCTGCAAGTCTGAAAACTGCAGCAAAGATGGCAGTAGTGGTCTCCTTGAGGTATGTTTTCCTTCTTCCTACCCTGAAGTCAGTTCTTACATCTATATAGGTCGAGGTACCATTGACTATGATGAGGTTGGTGATCATTACATTCTTCTTTTCCCTGGTGTTAATGCTGCTGCAGCCGCCATTTCCAACATCATTCATTCATTCCTGCAAAAACAATGTGCCACCACTTGGTGTGTCTCATATTGTACCACAGTCATCAAATGCACCATTTATGGCCTCCCCTTTAGTGGCCTGCCTGAAGCAACACCTTGATACTAGCAAGCCATTGACCTGCACCAAGTTGAATTGATATATGGCCATGACAGAAGGACCCAAGAAGTCAAAATTCATACACTTTTCATGGTCAGAATTCCACAAAACTTTAGGGATGGATAGTCTATAGTATGAACTACCTTTCTCTAGATTTTCTTAATTTTCCCACCATTTTCTAGAGAGATATTAACTTATCTTTCCCACTTATTCTCACATAGTGATCAAATTTGTAGTTACATAGAAATTCTTTATATTTCATTTCTACCCTACACACTTGCCAAGTAGCTACCATTCCCACAATCACATGACCATGTACTACCTCTAAATGAGTCATATCTAGTCAGTATGAGTCAACATGAGTCACAGTAAACATTAGCATCCATGACTACCAAAAAGTGTACTAGATTCAACTCAGCTTAGCATGAGTCAGCATGAGTCAGCGCCAAGCCTACCAAGTCAAAGCTCATCCAATCAAAATAAGCCATTTGTAATCTTTTTGGTAATTGATAGCTAATTACTCAACATTCTCTTGGCATTTGTAAGTGATTTGTAAGCTAGCACAGCCTAGCACACCCACTATAAATATCTATATAAGGAGAGCCTTTCAGGCCACAAAAAGCAGATTTTAATCTATATAGATTCTGATCTCACAGAGATTCTTATCCACAGAGATTTGATCTTATAGAGGAGTTCTTTCTTAAAGAGACTTTCTCACCCCATTCAGGAGTTCCCTCCACAGATAACCCACAGAGGACCTAGTGCAGGACAATTCCTTAGCTTTAGTACTACTAGATAGTTTGTTAGAAGCAAAAGACTTGTACCCAAGAAGGGACAAGTGAAATAGAACACCTTTAGGGAGAAAACCCTTCATAAGGCAACTAAAGGGAATAGATCCCCAATAGCCTAGACTACTAGTGCCAAGCACACCTGCTATATCAGCTGACTAAGCCACACAAAGGGATAAGTGCTAGTCTTGCTTGACCTGAATTTTCATCTTCTTAGTTGCACAATAAAGATTGAGTTATTAAAACCTATCTGAGTAAACTAAGTGAAGCCTAGTTTGAATTCCAGCAAAGCCTGGAACATATCTACACCTCTATATCTTAGCATATCTACAGATCACTGCTAATATCTTTATATCCTTGCAACCTCTTGATTTACTAACACCAACAGGTACCAAGAAACTAACTCTTGGCAACTTATTAAAATTCAGCCAACATATCTCTTGCACAAACAAGTGCAACAACACTATAGTCTAGCAACCTACTGTTGTCTAGCTCCAAATTCTAGTATGTGACCACTAGGAAATCACATTACTAACCAGACCATCAGTTGAACCCATTTCAATTACTCCAGTCCATATATATTTGTAGAGGATTGGTGAACAAACCATATACTGTCCACACTAAGTTTATCACTGAATTCATCTAGGAGATATTTATCCCTAGCTTATAATGTAACATCCGTGGGTAGATAAGGCATAAGTCTGGGGAACTTTGTTTTAGTTCCATTGTATTTGCCTATAAAAAAGACACCGTCCAAGGATATTCTTGAATTTAAAGGGTGGCTACAAATAAGATTCAAAAGGTGTAACAAAGATTTGACTTCATGTAGGCCTGATCTCCTTCTCAGTCACCAGCAGGAGTGGAAGCTACAAATGATGGACCTTCATGGATGGCCATGGGTTGACATGTGCGAGCGAGTAATCTTCCTTGTTAGGTGATCAAATGCAGTGTGTTTAATATACCATGTTAGCGAGTGGTTGCGAAACCCATTGTAAAAGCACAAAAGGTTCATTGTTACTCAAGTTTGTATACAGGGGATCATTAGACACTACAGCGTAAATTACCTTCCAGCCATGCCAACAAAGATGCTTCTAGTAGTAGACAAGGTGCTGCAGATCCAATGGAAGTAGGCCCTGTATGTCTTTGCCTTGTTATTATGTGTCATGTCATGAATAACTCACATCCTATTAGGCATAACAATGGAATAATGCATTGTATCCCTTCCCTGCATTTTTTTCTGATTATCATGTGTCACATCATGATAATTCATGTTTTATCAGGCACAACAGGCAAATGATTCATCTTGTCCCTCCACTGAGGGAGTCCATTTCATAGTGAGTGCATATACTTTCCTTACACTTACTTTGTGAGCCTTACAAGAGATCACATCAGCAAGAGTCAAGCAAGGCTATCCTTAAGCTTGCAATCTCCTTTCCTAAAGTTGTGGCTCAGGAACTGGAGATGGGATGCTGTCTCAGTATAACGCAGTGCATACCACTGATAATCATGATCCACCATGAGCATAAATGTTAATGCCCTTTGAAGACTTACTAAGATGATTTCTTGTAGAGCTACAGCAAGAACTAGGAAATGGGTTCAGAGTTTGATGCGACCATCAATGACCCAGTTGTATTTCCCCTTGAACCTTCACCTATCCATGTTATGTAGAAGAACCTTAATTAATGTGCACCCAGTGGACAAGCACCCTGTAGTGTCAGGCTCACTGACATGTACATGATGACATCAGTAAGGATGAGAGTGGGTATGATTCCAATGACCAAGGCAGGCTCAATGATAGTTTGTGTTACATATATACATGGAGGGCCTGAATCATGTCAAGAGATGCAGATTGAACTACAGTAACAGGTCTAGACATCCCTATTTACCATCAATGACACTCACATGGAAAAAAGGAAACAAGAGAGGATATAGTGAAACTGGAGCAGTACCAGAGAAATTGCCCTCACCTGTGCTGCAATTAGACAAGGACCACCACCTTGCTTTGACTCAAAATGTATGCATGAGAGTCACTGGTGTTGAGGCTGTTCATGTGCTGGCAGTCTGAGGTGCAGACACCAACAATTGAATTAAGGAGATAGGGGTAGATCGAATTGAAGCAGATGCCTTAGTAGGCCTTATCATCTTCCACCCCCATTGCTTAGCTCACCCTTGTTTTTGCACACACTGCTTTTTGGCATTGCTTCAACCGAGGCCCACTTATTTCATGTAACTGTATATGCAAGGACAGATATTCCTTTTTGTATGTGCAACTGATACATTACATCACACCAACATTCGCACTGCCTTGGTCTATCATCATCTTCCATGGTGTTCCATATCCCACCTTGTTTGTGGGTGTTTACAACCTTATGAATACACCCGCCATTTATCTTCTTTCACTCCATATTTTTACTACCTCCAACTTAACATAGAAAAGTGCTTGTGGAGTCTACCAGACTTAGCCTGGGTAGCTGAGGCAATATATCTGATTGGGAGAAGGCAGTGAGTAAGAATAAACTGTAATAACCGTAAACGTCGAACCTTGGTGTTTTTAGTAAGATACATTTAAACATCTTTGGCTGCAGACCTAATCCTGCATTCACATGTTATTCAAAACTCCGTCTCACTACTAGAGAGGGTAGAGAGTGAGGTTCTCTTTGAATCAGACATGGGGATGACATGGGATCTTTTGAGTCAGAAGAACAGTCTGAAGTTCGTGGTGTAAGGCTATTGTCTTGATAGTCTGTCATCTTGACTTGGCAGCATCCACAGGGTTATGACATCAGCCTTTGGTAGCATTGTATATGCTATTGTTGTAGTAGCCTCAAGGAATGTGAATAGCATGCTGATTTTCATATGAATAGCCATGTGTAATTCCCATAAATGTTTGTCACACACAACCAAATGACATGCATAGAGAAGAAGCTGCATTAAGATGATTTCTACATTGTGCCACATTGGAAAATACATAGACTTCAGAAAACAAGGCATATATATAGATAAATTAGATCTATATATCTCCACATAATTATTTCAAGTATTTCCATCACATCATCTACCATCCATCAATGACTGAGCACTAGGACTCACACCCAACTTGATTAAATCTGATGGCTATTTTTTTCCAATAGTATAAGTTCAATTATCTCTGATCTATCTATGTCCTTCTCCACAATCTGACCCTGCCCTGGTGAGACATTTGTGAATACAATCATAGACACAGTCATGTTTTGACTGGAAATGGGGTGTGAAAACACACCAAATCCGGTGTCAATTCCCTGCCAGCACTCATGGACATCATGGACATGCAACTTTCACATGCTGATGATGAACCAACACATTATGGACCATATGGCTATATCAAAGAATAAGCCCAGGAAGAGGATCACAATGCTGTTTATGGTCATAGTAAGCCTGCTTTGGACCAGAGTAGTGAGATTATTGAGCAGGTTCCTAGAAGTTTGAGAGAGAACATTGCAGGTTAGTCTTTGTACAAGTATTTGAAAGCAGAATGACTGGGACAACACAATAATTACAAAAGGGAGGGAAAGTGAAGGGGAAAGTGAAGCATACACAAGAAAATAAATAATTCCATCTCTCACAAGTAGTTGCATATACCAGTTAGGTTGCCACTGCTTGGTTGCTTTGTACATCACGACTGACTGCTTCAGGGTTTGGATGATGGCAAGAAGTAAAAGTAGAGCACTGAAAACAAATTGAGGGATTTCAGAATATACATTAAGTAGGGCTAGAACATTCCATGAAATATTGCAAAAAGAGAAATTGAGAATTCAGTTAACTGCAACTGAAGATAAAAGTGACAGGAGATAAAAGGCCACTTGTGTGAGCTTGTGGTGACACATGTAATTTAGTTCAAGACATACCTGATACAGTGGCTCAAAAAACTGTCCACATATTTGGTCATTTTTCACTAAACACAATAATTCCAAATAACCCCTAATCCTAGCCCTAAACTCTAAGTGTATGAAATGAAGTACATACCCTTTGCTTTCC